>JAODAL010084379.1:0-10937 GCA_025379985.1 Phyllomedusa bahiana
GCCATAATGCCATATTCTTTATTTAAAGGGAACCTGTCACATATATTATGCCCCCATTGCTGGGGGAAGCACAAGCTACTGTCTGACAAGCTGTTTCCAGCACTGTGTCATTTATTCTGTAAGATGCTGTAGTTTTAGAGCATTTAATGCTCAAATCTTATTTATGAGCAGGTGTTAGTCCCACCCACCAAAGTCTAGCCCCGCCTACTGACAGTTATTCACATGTTTATACCTATTCAAAGTAATAGGTTTATCAGTTGAGGTGGGCGGGGCTAGCCTCAGATGGGCGGGGTATGAAAAAATGACTCTTTATATGACTCTCTTCTGGCTGAAAACTGCAGATTTGAGTACTGAATACTTGAAAACTATAGCATCTTACAGAATAAGGGACACAGCACTGGAAACAGCATGTCTGACACTAGCTTGTGCTGTCCTCAGCAAGGGGGCAAAAATTATGTGACAGATTCTCTTTAAGCCTCATTAGGGATATCAGCAGCATGCTTGACAAAGAGGTACATCCCCAAAACATAGCAAATTTAATGCTGACCTGCTGCAACAAATTGAATATTAAATAAGATCGAAAATTTATTATTGAGGCAAGTTTCTGCCTTAATGAAGAATTAATCACAGATTTTATATTTATGAAGAAAAAAGTGTGTTTCAACAAAATGAAGAAAATGTTTGCATTTGAAAAGAGTATTGCAGGAAAATTATTGAAAATATAATTAATATTTTCATCAAAAAGATATAGCAGTAATTATGATATACATATGCTCTTTAAATTTTAGAGATTGGTACCTCCATATACTGCTGATGGATAACTGTGATTCACATATAAGTGTGCCAATATATGGTTTTAAGTGTCCCATGCACATCTTGCGATTTTGAAAATGTTGTTTGAATGAATTTCAGCAGAAATGAATACTTGAAAGATCTAATATTTTGCAACAAGCGGAGGGGGCTGTTTGTGTTTGGGAGAAATCTAATGATGATACTTCCACAGACTATAGTGAAAAATTGTAAGAACAACTTACAAAAAAATAATTAAATGTGTCATTACATGCATTAACATTAACGGAATGTTAAAGTGCAAAGGGTACCTAGGGGGCTGAGGAGTAACTTGGCACCTATTTTATTGAAAGATGATTTGGTATACCAAGAGCACTAGTATGTGCTAGGTAATAGGTATTCATAGGACTTAATGCTGTTAACGATTTCCCACCTACAGCTGGCGATAGTGGATACACGTAAAGAAATCAATAAAGTTGAAACAGAGTTTAGAAAAATCATCTTAGAGCTACATAATCAAACAAATGAGACATTAAAAACAAATATTAAAAAACTGAGAGAACAAATAATGGCTAATAAAATCAGCAAGTTTGAACAGGACCCAAGGGACTATGTGTATGATTGTGTATACAGTGTATACTTGGGCTAAAGAAAGAACACAGAATTGCAGACGCTACTGCACCAATGATGAATCCAACACAGACATGTTATCGTCTAAACAAGAAAGTGCCAGTGATTGCATAAAGGTTATTAAGAAATAAAAGTAATAAAACAAAAAGACCATCAATACCTTTTTTAAACAATACAGATCAGGATACAACGAGTGGAAAACAAGGAGGTGCCATGAAGACTTGGAACAGGACTAAAAAGTACTTAGTGATCTTACTGCGAACATCTTTGTCAAAGAAATGAACCACTACACAGGAGTGGTTTGTTCCAACTTTGAGCCTGGATAAGTTTGATTCAACCGATTGTTATTGTTTTTGAAGGAAAATACGCCTGAGGATGCTTTTTAATAGACAAAAGAAAGTACGAAAAAAGACTGTTCCTGCTAAATTAATTAAAAAGAGTAATTTTGATCCTCAGGCTGATAGTGTGATGCTTGAAGTGTTCAATATTCTGTAAGTAATGATGTATTAAATCAATGGGACTAAGTGAAAAGGGTTAAAAATTTGAATATATCCAAAGCAGAAAGGGAAGTCCTTAAACAGTTAAAAGAGGTTTAGAGTGATGTCTATCAATGAATGAAAGATCTGTAGATTTTTTTCTGCTTTAAATATGTATTATAAGTAATCCCAAAAATGTGAATATAGCATTTAGATAGATGCATATGGTGCAAAATCCTTGCTAAGCCTGGTTTACTATTAATTTATAGACATTGTTGCCTACTGGATTTTAAATATATAGTAAAATGATGAGTTTAAGTTTTTGTTAGTATCTGGGATTTTGCTCACGTGTGTTTCTTTATTTAAGCCTCTCTAGGGATATCAGCAGCATGTTTGGCAAAGGGATGTGTCCCTAAACTTACGCTGAACTGCTGCAACAAGTGCTCCTCATGCCCATGGAATATGGAGTAAGATTAAGTAAGATCTAAAATGTATTATTGAGGCAAATTTCTTCCCTAATGAAGGATGAATCACAGATTGTATATTTATGAAAAAAAGTGTGTTTAAATAAATTGAAGAATTTTTTATTTTTTTTTTACTAAAAGAGCATTGCAGGAAGATCATTGAAAATATATAAATAATATTTGCATCGAAAAAAGATATAGCAGTAATTATGATATACATATGCTGTTTAAAGGGAGAGGTTGGCATCTCCATATACTGCTGATGGATAACTGTAATTCACATATAAGTGTGTTAATATATGGTTTGAAAGTAACAGACGTTAAACATGGTTGAGACCTAGCTAATGTCCGGGACCAGAGATAACTCCAATCCTGGCCTTTTAAGCATTTGGATGCCACGATGATTGCGGTCATGGCATCTAAAGGAGTTCTGGTACCTGTTTGTCATGACAGCCGGGGCCTAATGAAGACCTTCAAACTCCCAGGACACTAAACTTATTACTACATATATATATATATATATATATATATATATATATATATATATATATACATACAGTGGGGGAAAAAATTTAGTCAGCCACCAATTGTGCAGGTTCTCCCAATTAAAAAGATGAGAGAGGCCTGTAATTGACATCATAGGTAGACCTCAACTACGAGAGACAAAATGAGAAAATAAATCCTGAAAATCACATTGTCTGATTTGGAAAGAATTTATTTGCAAATTATGGTGGAAAATAAGTATTTGGTCACCTACAAACAAGCAAGATTTCTGGCTCTCACAGACCTTTAACTTCTTGTTTAAGAGGCTCCTCCGTCCTCCACTCACTACCTGTAGTAATAACACCTGTTTGAACTTGTTATCAACCTCAAACAGTCACACTCCAAACTCCACTATGGTGAAGACCAAAGAGCTGTCGAAGGACATCAGAAACAAAATTGTAGCCCTGCACCAGGCTGGGAAGACTGAATCTGCATTAGGCAAGCAGCTTTGTTTGAATAAATCAACTGTGGGAGCAATAATTAGAAAATGGAAGACATACAAGTCTACTGATAATCTCCCTCGATCTGGGGCTCCACATCAAATCTCACCCCGTGAGGTCAAAATGATCACAAGAACGATGAGCAAAAAGAAGAGTATTGGAAGAATGTCATATGGTCAGATGAACCCAAAGTAGAAGTGTTTGGTAGAAACACAATTCGTCGTTTTTGGAGGAGAGAGAATGCTGAGTTGCAACCAAAGTACACCTTACCTACTGTGAAGCATGGGGGTGGCAACATCATGCTTTGGGGCTGTTTCTCTGCAAAGGGACTGTAACGGGTTGGTGGATTCGCTGGACCACCACAAGCGATGATAGCTAAGCCACACCAGGGAGCGGAGTCTAAGTAGCCCCCAGTATTCAACAGAGCCCGCCGCAAAGCGGGATGGACTTGCTGCGGCGTGAGGCTACCAGGTCGCTACCCCTGACGTGACTTGCTTGCGATGGTGGCCGGGGTAATGCGTGGTACAGAGACGTATTCCGGAAGCGTAGTCGGGGACAGGCATGAGGTCAGGACGGGCGGCAGAGGTTCGTGGTCAGAGACGGGCAGACGGTCAGGGCAGGCGGCAAACAGGCAAGGTCAGGAAGCATAGCGGAACGGACTGGTACACGGGTAATCAATACGGAACTCCAAAACTCTCTCTAGACAAACTAACGCACAACAACAATCTGGCAGAGAGTGCAGGGGGCGTGTACAATATATAGGACCAGCGGCCGGCAATTAGCAAATTACCGGCGCACTAGCCCTTTCCAGACCAGCCGTCGCGCGCGCGCCCTAAGCAGCGGGTACGCGCGGGGCGGCCGGCACAGGCAGGAGTCGGGAGCACAGGAGCGCGGATGGGTAAGTAGACTGGCCCTGGAGCAGGGGGATGGTCGCGAGCGGCAGATTGGCCTCAGGTTCCCACGAACGCTCCTCCGGCCCGAATCCCTTCCAGTCAATAAGAAAGAACCACTTCCCCCTCACTGTTTTCTCAGCCAGAACCTCCTTGACTTTAAAGATGTTATCAGAGTTGGCCACAGGAGAAGGCGAAACAGATCCACAGGAGAAGCGGTTTCGGGCAACCACCGGTTTGAGGGGGGAAAAAACATAGAAGGGTTCGGATTCGCAGAGTAGGAGGCAAGCGGAGCTTGTAGGACACCGGGTTTAGTTGCCGCAGAACAACAAAAGGGCCCAAATACTTAGGGCCTAACTTATAACTGGGCACCTTGAAACGAATATATTTAGCGGACAACCAAACTCTGTCACCAGGCTTAGATCAGGGCGGAGGTCTACAGTACCTGTCGGCCTGGACTTTGGTGCAAGCGGAGGCCCGTAGAAGGGCCTGTCATGTGACTTGCCAGAGTGCCTTGATTTCACATACTTGAGCATCCATGGCAGGAACGTGGCACGAGGTAGCCAGAGGGAGATGCGGGCGGGGATGTAGCCCAAACACACAAAAAAAGGGAGAGGCTGCAGTGGACTCCGAGTCAAGGGAATTATACGAGAATTCCGCCCAAGGGAGGAGGTCAGACCAGTTATCCTGATGGGCAGACACAAAATGTTGTAGTTAGGTACCTAAAACTTGGCTGACCCTCTCTACCTGCCCGTTTGTTTGAGGGTGGTATGCCGATAAGAAGTCTAGCTGAACCTGCAACTGACCACATAGAGCCCGCCAGAATTTTGACACAAACTGGACCCCCCTATCTGAGATGATATGCAATGGGAGCCCGTGTAGCCGAAAAATGTGGTGAAAGAAGTGCTGGGTCAGCTGGGGGGGCAGAAGGTAACCCGGGCAGAGGAACAAAGTGAGCCATCTTTGAAAATCTATCAGTCACCACCCAAATGACCGTGTTTCCAGAGGAGGCCGGGAAGTCAGTAAAACGTCCATGGCAACATGGGACCAAGGTCTTTCAGGCACCAGGAGTGGCTGAAGCAGACCCACGGGTCTGAGACGAGGGACTTTATTACGGGCACAGGAGGTACAAGCCAGGACAAAGCCTCTAACATCTTGAGCGAGGGTGGGCCACCAATAGTAACAAGAGATTAATTGCAGGGACTTGTGGACTCCGGGATGACCAGCTGTTCGTGAGGAATGTCCCCACTTCAGGATTCAAGGTTGCATGGCAGGGCGTACGAAGGTCTTCCCAGGAGGTAGATGTTGAAGATCCACGGGGGTTGCCGTGAGAAGAGGTTCAGGAGGAATTATGTGCTGCAGAGGCGGCTCTAGGCCCACCGTGTACGAGGATCTAGAGAGGGCATCCGCCCTGACGTTCTTCTCAGCTGGCCGAAAGTGCAGGAGGAAATCAAAGCGGGAGAAAAAGAGCGACCACCTGACTTGTCGGGGATTTAGACGTTGAGCAGATTGGAGATAAAGGAGATTTTTGTGATCGGTGAAGATCTCGATGGGATGGCGAGCCCCCTCCAGCAAGTGCCGCCATTCTTCTAAGGCTAACTTTATGGCCAGAAGTTCGGCTGGGGTGAAGGTCTTAGAAAAGAAGCAACAAGTACGCAGTCTCCCAGAGGAGGACTTCTGAAGGAGGACAGCGCTGGCACCTACAGAGGAGGCGTCCACTTCTAGGAAAAACGGATGATGCGGGTCCGGGCGAGACAGAACAGGAGCCGAAGCGAATGCTGCTTTAAGATGGTCAAAGGCTTCTTGGGCTTCTGGAGGCCAGGATTTGGGGTTAGCATTCTTCTTCATAAGGGCCACCAGCGGGGCCACGAGCGTGGAGAAATGCAGGATGAACTGTCTGTAATAGTTTGCGAATCCCCAAAAGCGCTGGATGGAAGGGAGACCCATTGGTCGAGGTCACTGCAAGACCGCTGAAAGCTTAGAGGGAAACATCTGGAGACCTTGATCCGAGACGATGTACCCTAGGAAGGGCAACGAGGTGCATTCAAACAAGCATTTCTCCAGTTTGGCATATAACTGGTGGCTACGGAGATGTCTGAGCACCTGGCGGACGTGGTGGCGGTGAGTCTGTAGATCCGGAGAGAAGATTAAAATGTCGTCCAGATAGACAATAACACAGACATAGAGAAGGTCATGAAAGATCTCGTTGATGAAGTTCTGGAACACCGCCGGAGCGTTGCCGAGGCTAAATGGCATGACGCGATATTCGAAGTGGCCATCTCGTGTATTAAAGGCCGTCTTCCATTCGTCGCCTTCACGGATACTAATTAAGTTGTATGCTACGTGTAAATCCAACTTGGAAAAAATTTTGCGCTACACAGGCGATCAAACAGTTCCGAGATCAGAGGCAGGGGGTATCAATTTTTTATGGTGATTTTATTGAGACCCCGATAATCGATACAGGGCCGGAGAGTACCATCTTTCTTTTCGACAAAGAAGAATCTGGCCCCACGCAGGCGAAGAGGACTTGCGTATGAAGCCTTTACGGAGATTCTCCTGAATGTAATCCGACATCGCCTTAGTCTCCGGGACAGAAAGAGGGTAGACTCTGCCTCGGGGAGGAGTACTACCGGGTTGAAAGTCAATAGGACAGTCGAACGGCTGGTGCGGAGGAAGAGTTTCGGCCTGTCTTTCGGAAAAGACATTGGCTAGATCCTGGTAAGGAGTGGGCAGACCCGGCAGAGGCATCGTAGGCTTTACAGAGGGGGACCGTAGAGCAGGATGGAGTACAGGAAGGCATTGCGAGTGGCACGCGGGACCCCAACGGATAATCTCGCCTGTGCTCCAGTCTAGGGTCTGCATCATGGCCGCGAGTTGGTCAATACGCTGGCTCTGCTGGGCAACGGCCGTCGTGACGTCCCGGAGCTCAGGCAAAGGTACCCTGGTGGAATCCATGGCCAGATTGTACTATAATGGGTTGGTGGATTCGCTGGACCACCGCAAGCGATGATAGTTAAGCCACGCCAGGGAGCGGAGTCTAAGTAGCCCCCGGTATTCACCAGAGCCCGCCGCAAAGCGGGATGGACTTGCTGCAGAGTGAGGCTACCAGGTCGCTACCCCTGACGTGACTTGCTTGCGATGGCGGCCGGGGTAATGCATGGTACAGAGACGTAATCCAGAAGCATAGTCGGGGACAGGCAGGAGGTCAGGACGGGCGGCAGAGGTTCGTGGTCAGAGACGGGCAGATGGTCAGGGCAGGCGGCAAACAGGCAAGGTCAGGAAGCATAGCGGAACGGACTGGTACACGTGTAATCAATACGGAATTCCAAAACTCTCTCTAGACAAACTAATGCACACCAACAATCTGGCAGAGAGTGCAGGGGGCGTGTACAATATATAGGACCAGCGGCCGGCAATTAGCAAATTACCGGCGCACTGGCCCTTTAAATCCAGACCTTTATATAAAAGGTTGCACACCGACACTGTAATTTTCAATTCATAGAAAAAACTTTATTAAGCAATATAGTAGTAACCATCTGGCTTCATAAAACATATGGTCAGTATACTTTCATTTTTAAATATAATTAGATTCGTATAGTCTAACGTTTCAGTCCCTAATTGGACCTTTTTCAATCAAATCTCTAAAACAATAAAAACAGTAACAACGAGATGTTAGTATACACAAGTTGTTAGTATACACAACAAAATATAATTAATATATTGTTGTTAATGACATAAAAACATTTTTTTAAAACCAATTATTACTCACTTCACAAGTTTTTTACATTTCTTATTCAATTCTTTGAAACTTTTTTTATACCTATTAGAATACAATGGCAGAAGAGGAAAAGTAATAAGTACATATGCATGCATTAAACAAATAGTTAGTCACAAGAATGCAATACAAACAACGGCATCTAATCCATGACCATCAAAAACGAATAGGCAGTCAAGGAGTGAATATCAACCTCTGAACTAATTCAACATACGTTGTTCCAATCACCAAACAAGCTAGTATATGACGCCATATTAAATATATCAAGACAATTACTGTGAGTATGAATCATGATATAAAATAGTATAATCCATGTTGTATAAAGGTCTTATATATGTATATATATATATATATATATATATCTGACTCCCAATCTCATATTAGAGAGAAAGTATAAGTGAACAGCATCTCAAGGACTTTATATAAAGGGAAACTATCATATAGAGTAATAGATCTAAAGGATGTCCCATTCGTGAAATATAGGTCTCTATAACGATTTACAACAAATTAACCACATCCCAGGTGGATATACTAACGTGCAACTGACAAACAGAACAACTACTATTTCATATCATCTAATATCGAGCATTGCTCTAAAGACAAAGCTAAAAATCAAAACGGACCATAGATCATAGGAACTTACCAGACGCGCGCTGCGCGATGTAGTGTATGGAGCCGGGACAAACTGCAATGAATCTCGCGGCTTTTTATATTGTCCGCGCATGCGCATCACTCTGCCCTTGATAGACATGGAGCGCCGAGACATAGGGCTCCACTGCGCGTGCGCGACTTACATCACTCGATAGCAAGACCGGACGCTGTCCACCTACTGCTAACCCTCAATGGAATTCGACGCTGTACGTGCGGATCCAATATTCAATTATTAATTGTTAGACCCTGGTTTAAAGAATCACACATATAAGACTCAATTGTTATCAGTAGTCTGTAATAAAAATATGGACCTGTGTGTGTATATGAATGGAGCGAAAGCTCATCTAGATGTCATAACTAGATTGATGTGTCGTTGCATCTCGCTCCTGATCTTCATCAAATAACCTGGGTATAGAAAAGAGAGTCTCTTTAAAAATACTATTAACCAGTGGAAGTGGAGAAAGAGAAATTTAATATCTCCAGTTCAGTGTAAAACTATCATGATAAATACTCACAGGTATAAACATCGTCCAATCACTGCCTGCAACATGGTGGAACAGTTCCATAAAGAAATTATTTCAATTATCATATCATCACAATTATCTAGTCCCAATTATAGAAGTTACCAAAGTTACAAAAAATTACAAACATTGCAATAGATTGCAAGAATTTGCAAAAAAAATTTTTTTTCAGGAAACAAACAACACAGATATCATTATAATATCCAATATAACCATGAGTCCCAATTATGGCCATATCAACCCTCCCAACACATATTCATGTCAAAAATGAGGAGTGATATATTAAATTAGAGATTGATACAGAAATCAAATTCTCTGTTAAGTCCCTTTGGGGTCAATGTCTCCAAACGATGGATCCAGAATGATTCTCGTTGTTTTAATAACTGGATTCTATCACCTCCACGCCGAGGTATTTGTACCGAGTCAATAACCTGATATCGCAGCTGTGACACATTGTGTTTTCGTTCAGAAAAATGTGCTGGGATTGGTAAAAGTAACTCGTTCCTCCTTATAGTGGATTTGTGTTTTGCTATGCGGTCTCGCACACGCTGGGTGGTCTCCCCAACGTATGCGAGACCGCAAGGGCACTTTATCACATAGATCACAAACTGTGATTCACATGTATAAAACTGTTTAATCCTGATCCGTTTACCCGTCTGTGGATGAGTCAGGTATTCTCCCTTAATGACGTTTGAACATTGGCCACAACCCAAGCATGGGTAAGTGCCAGTCCTCCGACAGTGCAAAAAGGTCTGTCTAGGGACTTTAATAAAACTGCCCACATCAGCTCTAACTATTTTATCTCGTAAGTTAGAGGATCTCTTGTAACAGCTGATTGGGAGGGATTTAAATTCCTCAATTTTAGGGTATTAGGGCTACAAGATTGGCATTGGAGAAATGGTCGAACTTGAATCTGGAACAGAGGGAATTCTGTTTGGACCTACTCCAGATTATATTGGAAGAGAATTTTTTTCTCTTCGGAGATGTCTTTTACATCCAGAAGAGGGGCACGGCCATGGGCTCCAATATGGCCCCCCATATGCAAATGCCTATATGTCAGAGATAGAGGAATCTTATATCTATAATAATCAACTATTTCGTGACCATGCAAAGTTTTGGGTCCGTTATATAGATGAGATATTTTGCATATGGGGGGGGTCCAGAATCATCCATTTTGGAGTTTGTCGAATTTCTTAATGGGATATATCCAGAGCTGGGTTTTACTGTAAACTTTAGTGGAACGGAGATCAACTTCCTGGATACCTTAATTAAGAAAGATTCCACAGGTAGGTTACATTTTGACCTCTATCAGAAGTCAACGTACCGTAATAGTCTTGGAGTATCATAGCAACCATCCCAAATCTGTCAAAAAAGCTCTCCCTAGATCCCAATTTAAGAGGGTTGACCGGATTGTATCAGATAAGAACATACGTGACATCCGGTTTGGAGAAATGGCTAATAGATTTTCACAGAGGGTGTGAGGGGAAACATATTTTTCTAGTGCTTTTGTAATGAAGTTTGTGGTGCAAAAACATTATTACACATATAAGCTTAGCTGAACAGCACAGATACTCCAAGATGGCGCCTGCTTCCTGGACACTCCCCACCATGTGCCAGCATGGACCTGGGTGGAAATCATGACCATATCTGGAGAACCAATCAACAAGTGCCACATTCCTGAAGACTGCAAGAACAAAGGGAAATTAGCCACGCCCTGAAAACCAGTTTGTAAAAAACCATTGTATTGCAATAAAGGCC
>JAODAL010084380.1:0-10937 GCA_025379985.1 Phyllomedusa bahiana
TTTTGGTTCCCCTTTGCTCCCTTTCCGTGACCTCCCACTGTTCATTGCCCACTCTGTGGCCTTTTCCCTTTTTTTTGCCACCTCCAGAATGTCATTGTGCCACTCTCGACCTCTTTGCTGGGGGGCTGCCCCGTCACCTCCACACCGCAGAGTTCCACCTGAGCCCTCAGCTTGTTTTTTTCCAGCTGTCGCTGCTATGATTTTATCAGGCTACTTTTCCCCCTTCTTTTTTTGGTCAGTTTTTCCCCCTTTTAAAGTGCCCAGGGAATTTTAGAGTGAAGCGATTCTAAGGCGGCGACATCCATGTGCATGCATACTAAAACAAAAATTTTGTATGAAGACCAAACCAAGCTCCCTCGCATATTTAAGCAGGGCAAAATGTTCTACACACCCTGCAGGCCTGTGCAGCCTAAAAATAGCTGTTTTTAATTGATTCACCCCCAAGTAATTCAAACTAAGTTATTTTTTGCCAAAAATTTGGCGAAGGTAAAAACCGAATTTCGGGAAATTCCCCCATCTCTAATCAGAATCCGAAAATGTTGACTAAAATATATATAAAAAATTTGAAAATAAAATAAAACCCAAATTCCAAAAAGTCGGGACACTGTGTAAAATGTAAAAGAAAGATAAACATATATCAAAAGCTGAAAATGAAACATTTTACCATTTAAATAAACTCGGTTTTAAATTAATGACAGCAACAAATCTCAAAGAAGTTGAGACAGGGCTATGTCTACCATTATGAAGCATCACCTCTCCTTTTTATAACAGTCTGTAAATATCTGGGAAATGAGGGGACCAACTCATGGAGTTTATGGAGAGGAATGTTATCTCATTCTTGTCTCGTGTAGGACTCTAGCTGCAAACATTTTTATCTTTCCCAATTTTTGGTTTCAAAACAGTGTTGACGATTGCTTGGCTATTAGACGATCGATAGCGAATCGCCGCTACGATAAGGTTTTTGGGTAGTGGCATCGATTATGCGCGAGACCATTAAAGTTATGGGAGAGCAACAACCCCTTTCATTTTTAACCCAAACAAGGCTGGAAAAACTAAAATTTAACATCCCAACATCAAATGGATACTGCTACATTTTAGGCAACACATTTGGGTTATAAAAGTCACAAAAAAATCCGACCATTTACTATCCCTTCTTTTACCACAGCCTGACCCTTAAACCTGCATCACGCACAAAATTAAAAAGTCCCAAAAGGCAGTATGTTTTTGAACCACATGTTACTTGAACGGGACATTGAATATCCCTGTCCTGAACCAGCATGAGCCCCAAACCAGCAAAAACCCCACATTTAAAAAATGACGGAAAAAAAGAAGTTTTTAAAACCACCATTTTAGTTGAACTGGACATTGACTATACCTTCCGGGGCCACGCATGAGCCCCAAACCTGCATGACCCCCACATTTAAAAAGTGCCGGAAAAAGGATCTTTCAACCCCATTTTAGTTGAACGGGACATTGACTATCCCTGTCCTGGCCACAGCAGAGCCCCAAACCTGCATGACCCCCACTTTTAAAAAGTGCCGGAAAAAGGGAGTTTTTAAACCACCATTTTATTTTGAAGGGGACATGACTATACCTTCCTGGGCCACACATGACCCCAAACCTGCATCCCCCCACTTTTAAAAAAATGCCGGAAAAGGAGTCTTTCAACCCCCATTTTATTGAACTGGACTTTGACTAACCGTCCTGGGCCACAGCAGACCCCCAAACCTCATGACCCCCACATTTTAAAAAAGGGCCCGGAAAAAGGAGCCCTTTAAACCACCTTTTTATTAACTGGACTTTTGAATACCTGCCCTGGCCACAGCATGACCCCCAAAACCCTGCATGACCCCCACATTTTAAAAATGCCGGAAAAAGAGTCTTTAAACCCACCTTTTTTATTTCACGGGACATTGACTATACCTGTCCGGGCCCACAGCATACCCCAAACCCATGCCCCCACTTTTAAAAAGTCCCGGAAAAAAGGATCTTTCAACCACCATTTTATTTTGAACTGACATTACTATACCTGTCCTGGGCCACAGAAATGAGCCCCAAACCTGCATGCCCCCACTTTTAAAAAAGTGCCAAAAAAAGGAGTCTTTCAATCACCATTTTAGTTACACAAATTGAAAAACCTGTCCGGGCCACAGCATACCCCAAAACCTGCATGCCCCCACATTTAAAAATTGCCGGAAAAAGGAGTTTTTTCAACCCCATTTTATTTGAACTGGACATTGACTATCCCTTTCCCTGGCCACAGCAGACCCCAAACCTCATGCCCCCCACTTTTAAAAATGCCGGAAAAAGGGTCTTTCAACCCCCATTTTAGTTGAACTGACATTGACTATACGTGTCCGGGGCCACACATGAGCCCCAAAAACCGCATCCCCCCACATTTAAAAAGTCCGGGAAAAAAGTCTTTCAACCACCATTTATTTTTCACTGGACTTTGACTATACTTCCGGGCCACACATACCCCCAAAACCTGCTACCCCCCATTTAAAAAGTGCCGGAAAAGGATCTTTCAACCACCATTTTAGTTTCACTGGACTTGATTTAACTGCCGGGGCCACAGCATACCCAGGGCCGGAGTTACAGTGGGTGGGGTGAAAGCCCAGGGGGCGTCCTCATTATTAACAGGCGGGTTTAAAATGCTCTGATAGCAGCAACAAAAACTGTCGTGTGAAGCAGAGTGGGAAGGGGAAGGGGTGAAACTCCAGCCGCCCCACTGTACACATCAAAACCGGGGTACCTTCCCCTCCGAGATGTGGACCAATTGAGCTTCACTTGGAAATACTGGGGGTTAACGCCCCCTGTTACCCCAGGTCCCTTTACTTTGGCTTTCTTTTCCATTTTAAACTCAACTGCTGGAGGAAAGGCTCTGTACTTTTTTTCTCTGTCCGGCTCCTACTCCTTGTCCTCTGAATAACCTCATTGGTCAATTTTTTCCTTACCTCCCCTTGTACTTTTCAGGGGAATTTTTTTTTTAACACAAATTTTGTAATCAATTTTTTTTAGTATTTTAATTCTAGAAAACACATTTTTAAAATAGGATGGAATCCCCCAGTCTTTTTTTTCTCTTTTTTTTCATTGTATTAAATGGGTTTCTCAATACAGGGATTGATAGCTATGTTAAAGATCTTAAAAAAACAATTTTCATTTTGCAATATGTGTCCATTAACATGTCCTACCTATTCCTGTTTCTGACACACCATCACCCTTGAGCCACTCTTGAAAATTTGTGAAAACAAACTTTAGAAACAACATTTTTTAGAATAGGACCTGTAGTATAGCGCAGTCACAGCAAAAATCCCCCCAAAAATTAAAAACATGACACTTGAGCCACTTTGGTCAATTGTGAAAACAAATGCCCCTTTTTAAAAAAACAACATTTTTGAATAGGCCCTGAAATACTCATGCACAGCAAAATGCCCCCCAAAAATTCAAAGAAAGCCCCTTGAGCCACTTTGGTCAATTGTGAAGAAAAAATTCTTTAAAACAACATTTTTTATAATAGGCCGTAGTATTGCTGCATTTCAAAGCACATACCTAAAAAATTCTAAATATATTTCTCACCTATTAAAATTGTGAGGGGGGAAAAACCACTTAAAAGTCACATTTCTTTTCCAAAGGACCATATTATTGCTTACTCACAGCAACATGACCTCAAAACCCCTTACAATCGAAAACTTCTTAAGATAAAGTGAGTAAAGGGAAAACGGTTTGTCATAAACCTTTTCGTCTTTTACATCTCCCACAGCAAAACCACAAAAAAAACTGTTGGGAAAAGAGAATAAAAATTGCAGTTAAAAATGATCATTTTTTAAAAAAAATTTTCAAAGGACCTTTCTGTTTGAAAAAAATTGAAGTAGATGCAACTAATCGGTACCCCAATTGGGGCCACAACATCATCAAATCCTGCCTGATTCACTTAGAAAGTCAAACGATCCACATTATCGTGAAACCATGCGTTTGTTTGTAATACTCCTCCATCTGGGCGAAGGTCCGCTCAGAATACCTGGGTGCTGGGCAGGACAACACCCTATTCGTGACGAGCCAGCTCGGCCATTTGTCCATTTTGGATACCCAAAGTCTTTGGGTCCGAAAACATCAAAAACATCGGTGTTTAGACCCGAATCGGCACCATGATCTTTTAAACTGTTCTCTGTGTTTGGATGTTCCCTGCATTGCATGCGTTGGAGTGGTAAACAAAGATTGCCAAGGTCCCCCCCTAGGCTTCTGCCACCTTTCCTGCTGCTGCCCCTACCCTACTTGGCACTCTACGCTGTCACTCGTGATGTTTTTTTCCACCGGGGCATTTGGGAACGTGAAGCAACCAAAAGAGTCCCATTGATCAATCCCAGGCTCCTTCCTCATTTTACTCTCTATTTGGGTGGGGGGGAAGGAAAGTGCTGATTTTTGTTTTGTATTGGGGATCCAGGGGGGCCACCCAGTAACTTTTGTTCATTTTTATGGGCCCTTTAAACAGGATGATGTTGGGGGAAAAAGGACATCCAAGCCTCATTTTAGAGATGGGGCCTTGATTTCCCAAACCTCGGGGGCGAGGGGCACTACAAAAGACTTCCTCATCTTTCCCCTCCCCCTCAAATTTTATCCAAACCTCTTTTTAAGGGAGGGGTGCGGTAACATCGGGGTCTAGGAATACCTCCCCCTCCTCCTCCGCTGCCTCCGCACAGCTTCAACACAGCCCGACTTGCCCGAGATGATGCACCCAGAGCTATTTCCCACCTTGCACTAGCTCTGGACCCCGAACCACTTCCAATAAGACCGATAAATTGTGAAACGTCGGGGCCCTTTTGGATTTTTACTGAGAAAGGCTCCGTGTCCGCACTTGTCCGTCTCCTCCCCCTTTGCTGGGGGGACCTTTGTTTCAGAGTGCCAACATGTTTCCCGAATAAATCACCAAATGTCATGTGACAAGGCATTGTCCGCACTGACCATTTTGGGGGCTTCTTTTTAAAAATGGCAAAGGATGGGGCAGACCTTTTACCGCCCCCACTCTCGGTGGCAACACCCCGACGTCCAACCCCCTCTTTTCAGGGCCCGTGTCACTTCGTACTGCGTAATGGCATTTCGCTGCTGCCAAATCGCTGGACTGTGGAGGGTGGAATTCCCGGGGTTCCCGTCAACAATGAACGGTTACGGGAGGCCACGACGCTGAAAAGCACCAGGCGGGGCGAAGCCGGGGGCGGACGGCGGGAAGTGGAACTTTAGACCCGACCTTCTTCAGGGCCTTGGGAAAGAGCCCTGCACCATCCCTCGGTTTTGAAGACTGCGCCGACCCCAAGCCACCGCACCCCCAAGACACCACCCAGCTCACCCAGTACGTCACAGAGAATAGCGGCCTTTGGGCCCGGGTTACAAACCATGTGTCGGGGGTGAGATTGGACTTTTCCGGGCACAGATGCAGAAAAAAACGCGCTTGAAGTTTTAGATGACACGTGGGGGCCAGGGGAGGGACGGCTTTTCTGGCAACGAAAGCCTGCCGGGATCTGGTATTGGGGCAGGCAGGGCCCTGACGTGGCGGAACCCTCTGGTCCACCAGACGGAAAAACAAAAATTTTCCAAGGCCAAAAGCCTGGCAATCCGACATTCAGGTGACTTGGTCGCCGCTTTCTGCATCCAAAGCTGCGGGCTACAACAAGGGGCACGCAAGGGTTGCCGCCGCCCGGGGGTTTTTCCGATTGACCGGCTTTTCCCCACCTCCTCTGAGGCATCTACTGGGCGTCAGAGCAAAAAATCATCCTCTTATCTTTTAACATGCCTTCGACCCAACCCCTTTTGTTCATCAAAGAGGGGCTTTAGACAATGGATTATCCACAGTGGTGGGTACACAGTTTTCATTGGGGTCTTCATGTTGGACGGATGCTGATGAGCTGATGACACATTTGGGCCGTGACTGCGAGGACGGGAGGTAAGACGCAGATGCATTGCATTAACCACTGAAGGACGATTGGCACGATGTTCGTTACTTTTTAAATTCACAGGGGCCCCGACCCAGCGATGACAGGCCTACGGGCCTCAACTGACGATCCCTCGCGTGTTGTCGCCAGCACGGAAGGAGCACCTTCTCTCAACCTCTACCTTTCCCCCCCAAAAAGTGCTACCCCCCTCTTTGCTCGCTTACCACCTGCATTTTGCTCCAGTTCATAAAAAAAAAATTTGAGAAGGTATGGAATAGTTTTGGAAAATCTCTTATTAAAAGACGGCAAATCACAGCTATTCTCAAATCCCTCTAATCAAAACAAAATTGCTGGATTCAAATTTAACTGCAAGGTGTCTATCAACAAATCTGGACTGGGCAAAAAGTCCAAAAAACACGTATCTGTTTTGGTTTGGTATAATAAACGGTATTTTCTGCACCTTTCAATTCACCTGTGGTGAATATAGAATTGCTGTTTTAAGATTTACGTAGATGCTGCGTCAATGAACAGTGCTGGGTGCGCAAAAGTCAAAAAACACGTAACTGTTATGTTTTGATATAATAAACGGTAATTTTTTGCACCTTTCAATTCACCTGTGGTGAATATAGAATTGCTGTGTTTTAAGATTTACTTAGATGCTGCGTCAATGAACAGTGCTGGGTGCGCAAAAGTCAAAAAACACGTAACTGTTATGTTTTGATATAATAAACGGTATTTTTTTGCACCTTTCAATTCACCTGTGGTGAATATAGAATTGCTGTTTTAAGATTTACATAGATGCTGCGTCAATGAACAGTGCTGGGTGCGCAAAAGTAAAAAAACACGTAACTGTTATGTTTTGATATAATAAACGGTATTTTTTGCACCTTTCAATTCACCTGTGGTGAATATAGAATTGCTGTTTTAAGATTTACATAGATGCTGCGTCAATGAACAGTGCTGGGTGCGCAAAAGTCAAAAAACACGTAACTGTTATGTTTGATATAATAAACGGTATTTTTTGCACCTTTCAATTCACCTGTGGTGAATATAGAATTGCTGTTTTAAGATTTACGTAGATGCTGCGTCAATGAACAGTGCTAGGTGCGCAAAAGTCAAAAAACACGTAACTGTTATGTTTTGATATAATAAACGGTATTTTTGCACCTTTCAATTCACCTGTGGTGAATATAGAATTGCTGTTTTAAGATTTACGTAGATGCTGCGTCAATGAACAGTGCTGGGTGCGCAAAAGTCAAAAAACACGTAACTGTTATGTTTTGATATAATAAACGGTATTTTTTGCACCTTTCAATTCACCTGTGGTGAATATAGAATTGCTGTTTTAAGATTTACGTAGATGCTGCGTCAATGAACAGTGCTGGGTGCGCAAAAGTCAAAAACACGTAACTGTTATGTTTTGATATAATAAACGGTATTTTTTGCACCTTTCAATTCACCTGTGGTGAATATAGAATTGCTGTTTTAAGATTTACATAGATGCTGCGTCAATGAACAGTGCTGGGTGCGCAAAAGTCAAAAAACACGTAACTGTTATGTTTTGATATAATAAACGGTATTTTTTGCACCTTTCAATTCACCAGTGGTGAATATAGAATTGCTGTTTTAAGATTTACGTAGATGCTGCGTCAATGAACAGTGCTGGGTGCGCAAAAGTCAAAAAACACGTAACTGTGATGTTTTCGTACGATACACGGTATTTTTGGCAACAAACAACCTGTGCTGACTACAAGATTGCTGGATTGTAATTTAAGTGCAAGGTGGATATATCAACAGTCACAGGTTTAATGGGTAAAATTGAACACCTATCTGAAATGTATACTGATAATAAAAGTGGAGTTTTGCAGCTAACAAAGAGACCTGCAGTTACTAGAAATGATGTTTATCCAATATAAGTTCAGACTGCCCAATATCCAGGAAATATTTCAATAGCAAACTGTTAATAATAAAGATATTCCACTACCATGTCTACACTAAGTCTTGGTGAACTTTATCCAGTGTTCTTTATAGATAGAGCTTGTCTGTGTTCGCCCGGGGGGGCCCCCCCCCCCCCCCCCGCTCCCACCGCCGTGAATTTACAGCGGTAGATGCTGCTTTAAAATTCTCTAGCTAACTACATAAAATGTTCAAATCTCTAATCTAACTAAATTGGAAGGATCACAGCTAATAGTAGAGGTTTCTCTGTGCAGAAATAGACTAATTTCGCTGAGCTGTTTGGCCACAGGCAGAGCGCAGGTCCTATCCCTCTGAGACGCTGAGAGACACTGAGGCTGAAACAGGAAACGCTGTTCTATGTAAAACGAGGTCATGTGATTTTTCCAGCCAATCGCAACCATACACATCCCAGTCATGACGTCGCACACACATCTCACCCTGCTCTATTCTGTAATCTGCTGGCCGCCAAAATTACAGGAAGCGCCGAAAAAGGCGCGATCTTAATAGATGATGCACAGATTTTAACCTTAATTATCGCATGATCTGGAAAATTCGATCACCATAAAAACCTTGCCGATTTCAACTTTGTCGATAAAAATTGCTCAACACTATTCATAACTAAATGGTTTCTGTTGGTGAAAGATTTGGACTGCAGGTAGGCCAGGTAAGCACCCAGACTCTTCTTCAATGAAGTTAAGCTGTAGTGATGGTTACACTATGTGGTTCAGAATTGTTTTTCTGAATTATGCCAGGCCTTTCCTAAAAGACACATTGTCTGGAGAGAAACATATGTTGTTATAAAACCTCTATTTACTGTTTAGTGTTGATAAAGCTTTTAAATATGTGTGAATTGCCCATGACATAAGCACTAATGCAACCCCCTACTATCACAGTTATAGGCATTCGAACTGTGTGCTGAGAACAAGCTGGATGGTCCATTTTCTCTTCAGTCCACAGCAACATCCATGGTTTCCATAATAATTCATATTTTTTATTTATCTAGTCACTAAACAGTTTTTTATCTTGCCTCAGTCCATTTCTAATTAGCATTGGTCCAAATAAGATGGCATCATTTCTCGATTGTGTTGACATATAGCATTTCCTTTCATGACAGAACATGCAGTCATTTGTATGTGTCACAGATGCCCCTGCAACCCCCATCCTGGGTCATAGGCGCATCCGTGCCCCGCTGCTGAGCAGTGCCACGACCCGCATGTCGGGTCGCGGGCGCGCTCATTCCCCGGCATGTTCCCCTGTAAACTTAGCTGACCACACTCCTGCTGTAGTCTCTGTCCCGCGGCGCGTGCGGCCCTGCTCCCTTGGGCGCGCGCGTGCCGGCAATGTTAAATTTAAAGGGCCAGCGCACAGGTAATTCGTTATTGCCAGTCACTGCCCCTATTTAAACCTGCCTCTTCCTGGTTACCCTGCTGGATCGTTAGTGCCTTACCGCCTACTGAGAAAGCGTTTCCCGAGTCTAGTTCTGATTGCCGTGTACCGTACCTTCTTGCCTCCGTCCCTCGACCACGAACCTTTGCCGCCTGTTCTGACCTTATTGCCAGTCCCCGACCACGAACCTGCCTGACGATTCTGTACCACGCTATACCTTGGCTACCACCGCAAGCAAGTCACATTAGGGGTAGTGACCTGGTAAACTCCCGCCGCCGCAAGTCCATCCCGCTTTGTGGTGGGCTCTAGTGAAAACCGGGACCTACTTAGATTCCGCTCCCTGGCGTGGCATTCACCATCGCTTGTGGTGATCCAGTGGATCCACTACTGCGAATCGTGACAGTAAGATCCGGCCATGGATCCCGCCAAGGTGCCTCTACCGAGCGTCTCTGACATCACTACCATCGTGGCCCAACAATCGAAGCAGATCGCGAAGCAGCTTAACCAGCTATCTACTTTGATGCAGCAGCTCCTCTCCACTCAGCAGCAGCAGTCGGCTGTGGTGGCTCCTTCCGTGGCAGCCGGTCCGGGGCTGTCCGCCGGTCCTAAACTCCGGTTGTCCATGCCGACGAAGTTTGATGGGGACCCAAAGGCCTGCAGGGGGTTCATCACCCAGTGCTCCCTCCACATGGAACTTATGGCTGGTCACTTCCCATCGGAAAGGTGCAAGGTGGCCTTCGTGGTCAGTCTCATCTCCAGAAAAGCCCTGGCCTGGGAGACTCCACTCTGGGACCGAGGCGATCCGGTCACAGCTGATCTTGCGACATTCCGACAGGAGTTCTGCAGTGTCTTCGAAGAGCCTGCCCGCGCTTCGTCTGCCGAGACTGCCTTATTGAACCTGCAGCAAGGGAACTCCTCCGTAGGTGACTATTCCGTGCAATTCCGCACACTAGCTTCAGAGTTGGCTTGGAACGATGCAGCATTGTGCGCCACGTTCAAGAAGGGCCTCTCCAGCCAGATTAAGGATGCCCTCTCCATCCGGGACCCTCCATCTTCGTTAAGTGAGCTCATCCATCTGGCGACCCGGATTGATATCCGTTTCTCGGAGAGACGTGAGGAGCTCCACGAAGAGCATGAACCAGTCCGAACACGTCGTCTACCTCGTCTTGCGCTGGTGTTTCTACAGCCTCCACTGCCTCCTTCCCAGCTAGCCATGGAAGAGGCTATGCAAGTGGATAGAGCCCACCTGACTGCACAGGAACTTAACTGCGACGTAAGGAGAACCTATGCCTCTACATCGGCAGCCCTGAACATCTCCTCAGGGGTTGCTCGCTCTCTCCGCAGCGTCTGGGAAATGAGCGCACCTAGGCTTCGTGGGAGAGGCGTCCCTAGGTGTGAACAACCCCTCTCCTCGCCTGACTATACCTGTACTAGTCGGGTTTGGACCTGGGATCCGGTCTCAAGCCTGGACTCTGGTTCAGCCGGGAACTTTGTGGATGCGGCCCTGGTGTCCAAGCACAACCTCCCGGTGGTCCGCCTGGAGAAACCTCTGGCAATCTCCTCTATCAGTGGAGAGATTGTCAATGATCCGGTCCTGTTTTTGTACCGAGCCATTGTCCCCCACAAGTTGGGGGCCCCCCATAAGGAGAGACTGTCGTTTATGTGTTA
>JAODAL010084381.1:0-10937 GCA_025379985.1 Phyllomedusa bahiana
TTACCGACCCAAACCCCCCCCGATCTCACCACGTAGTTTTCTTTTTAAATAGTGAAAAAATCTAATATCATCATCTCCAAATGTCCATAAATGATCAAAGTTAAAAAAAGAAAAAGGGAAAAAAATAAAAAACAAAAGCTGCTAAATCAAAACGATTTTCCCTTTGTTGCTTGGGCTCCCCCGGAAATATTCACAGGTGCATCTTCTACTGAACAAAGGGATTTTTTCCTGCTCCCTGACCTCGGGTCCCCCTTTAAAAACCCGGTTTTCCGACTCCCCCAAAAGGGTCCCATATTGATGCGACACAGGCAACACCTGACCACTTAGCGCCCAAAAATCCCAAACCAAGCGATCCCAGCCAATTTCCCCCCACAAATTTTAACATGCTTGCCAAGCACCCCAAAAGGGAAACATGTTTTTTTTTACCTTTAAGACCCTTCATCTTATTTCTAATTTTACCAAATCTTACCCCTCCCCAACAGGGGTTTTTTTAAATGGCTAAAAATTCTTTCCTCATCGTTTCCAAGAGCCAGAGCTATTCAAAATTTTCTATCCAAATAGCCAATAGGGCTTTATTTAAGCCCAATATGTTTATCACTTGTCATTAAAACGTCCCAAAATAAAAACTACGGGGAAAATGACAAAAAAATCCAAGGGGGGAAAATGAAATAACTTTAAATTTGCACCTTTTTCGGGGTTTTTGTTTTTAAAATTCACTGTCATATAATGATCTTTTATCCCCCATCTCTACTTACAAGAAACAATTTACTATTAGTAGGGTTAAAAAAAAACCTGTCCATCAATTTCAACCCAAGGGGGGGGAAAATGTGGGGATGGAGAGAGACAAGGACATATCCCACCCTCCCTTGGGTAAGCCCTGAAACCCCAATGATGAACCAATCTGCTCCAGGGGAGACCTTCTCTCCCCCCCAACCCTCCACCAGCCAATCCAAATTTTACATGGCTACATATTTTTTTTATTCCAAAGGGATCTAACCTTTTTTGAAACTCCTACATTCCTCTGTGACCACTCTCGGCAGCTTTTTCCACAGATTCACATTTCCTTACATGAAGAAACTTTTTCTCCCGGGAATTAATCCTTTTTTCCTATTCAAAGGAAACCCCCTTTGTCTTTTAGGGGTTTCACTTGAAATTTTTTTTCCCCAAACTTTTTGTGGGGCCCTTTATATATTTAAAAAATTAACATGTCTCCCTGAAGCCCTTTTCTAAAGACTAAATAAAAATTCTATAACCCCCCCAAAAACAAGAGCTCCATTCCCCTTAAAATTTTTGGTTCTTTCTTTGTACTCTTCTAGCCCATTACATCCTTCTATAAGGGGGGGCCCAATCTAACACAATTCTAAGTGGGGCCACCAATGCTTTGTACACGGAAATTAACCTTTCCCCGAGTATGCCTTTTTTAATACCGCCAAATTTTACTTGCCCTAGAGACACTTTTGACATTGCATGCTGTTCTGTATCATATCTACAAGAACCCCAGATCTTTCTCAACAAGCAATTCTCCAATTTTTCTCCCCCTAGACATATATGCCTTAATTTTTTTCTCCCCAATGCAAACCCTTACATTTAGCCATTAACTCCATTTGCCAAGGGATCCAAGCACCATTGTCCCACCCGTTTGAAATTTATGAGCATCTTCCAAATTGCACTACCCCATATTTGGTCCCCTCAAAAATCGAAACCGGCATCGATCCCTTCCACATTCTTAAAAATACATTAAAAAATTTAAAAAAGGGAACCCCTTAATCCCCGGGGGCCTCTGCGGCCCCCCCCCCAAAAAAAACCCCCCCAAATAACAACCCCCCCCTTTTGGGGGGAAACCCCACCTCGGGAGGGAAAAAAAGAGTCCCATTTTGAACCAAAACCCCCAAAGGGTCCCCCTGGGGAAAGGGAAAATGATCCCAACCCCAGCCCAGTTTTTTTAATCCCAAATTAAAAATTTTTCCTTTTTACTCTAACCAAATATTCTAATTTACCTAACAAACGCTTATGCGGACTGTCAAAGCTTTTGAAAGTCTAAAAAACACAATACTACAGCTCCCCGCTACCCAAATTCTACCACCTCCTATAAAAACAATCAATGGGACACTTCTGTCCTAGAAAATCCTGCGGCAACACAAATAATATTGTTTTCAACATACCCTGTATTATCCCTTTGACCCCTCAAACATTTTCCCACAACAGATGTTAAACTTTCGGTCAAAGTTACCTGGGAAATTTTTTAAACCTTTTTTTGAAGAGGGGAACACTTTTTTGCCTTGTGCCAGTCACTGACGTCCCACCCACCGGGGAATCCAAAATACAGAACAGGCAAGAGAAAACCAAACTGACTTTTTTTAAGAACTTTTGGGGAATGCCACGGGGCCGGACCTTTTCACATTCATTTTATTAATTTGGCTTTGACTTTTTTCTACACACCAAATTAATTTTACAGATGAGTATTAACATACTGCCCCCACCACTCCACTTGGCCCCCCCCCATAAACTACTTTTTTATTAAAATATAACTGACTGAAGCCCCCTTTTTTTTTTCATCCCCCCTTTCTGGTCACCAGGCCACTCCCCATCACAGTTTTAAGGGTTCCTATTTCTCTATTTGGTTTTTTGCTTTTAAAAATTTTAAATAATTTTTGGGTTATTTTGCGTCCTTGCCACCTCCTTTCATTTTGAATTTTACTGTTTTATCATTTTTTACAGTTTTAAATTAACTCCTAAAATTTTTTAAAAGGGATGCCGAGCCCCCTCTTTTTTTTTTTTAAAATGTCTTTTTTTTTTTTTAATTGCCCTCTTAACAAAATAAAGCCATTTTTGGTTTTTTTTTAGTTGCCTATACTTTTTCCCATGGAATTAAAATTTTCAATAAATTTTCCCCCAAAATAAATTTTTAAAATTCCCCCACTTGGGTTCATATCACAATTCTAATAGTTGCCCCCCGTCCCAGCCTATATTCATCCCTCAATAAGAAAATTTGGCCCTTTTTAAAAATTAAAAAAGTTTTTTTTCCTTCCCCCCTGTTTTCTTTTTTTTTAGTTTAACTAAAATGATTTATTATGTCACTGTTACCAAATTTTCAAAACCCTGACCGCCCCCTATTCTGCTTTGGGTTTAAAAAGAAACCCTCCAACAGACTCACTTTTTAGTGGGTTTTTCCCCCACAAACTGCCCCCTAAAATTCCCAAAAATTGAGGGAAATTCCTTTCCCCATCAGTTGACGACCGTACCCATCAATCCGGAAAAATTAAAGTCACCCATTATTATCACGTACCTGCCTGTCGCCCCCCACACTTGATTATATCTTTCTTTTTATCTTCCATGGTTTGGGGTCTTAAATTTTCTCAAAAAAAATATTTTTTTTGCATATTCCCCCCTTTATTTCCACCCACAATGTTTTCCCCATCATTAGCTTTAAATCCCCCTTTTTACCTCTTTCCCCATTTGCCCTTCAAAATTTCTCCTTTCATACAACACACTCCTCCTCCCCCGTTTCTCTGTCTTTCCTAAGTAATTAAACCTGAATTTGCTTCCCAATCATGCGTGGGGGGGCCATTTTCACAATACCTACCACATCAAAGCTCCTCTAACAACAAGGGGCCAATTTCCCCATTTTGGCAAGTTCCCCCATGGGTTTCAAGACCCCCTACATTTGTGTAACCCCTTTTAAGTTCCCTTCCATTTTAAAACCTTCCCCCATCAACTTTAGGATTTACAAAAATTTCTAGACGGGATGGATCATCATTACCCTTTAAACACAAGGGGGTTAAACGTTACCTTTCAATACGCATTCGATTAAACTCTCTCCTTGATAGATGGGAGGGGTTATACATTACCCTTCAAAATCCCCTGGGGTTATACATTTACCTTTATTTGACAGCATTAAAACAGTTAGTAAATGGGAAAATTTGGGGGACCCATAATTCAATGCTGTTTCAACACATGATCTCCTTATCCACTGGTTACTCCCCTCCCCCATTCCGCTCTTTTCCCCCTCGATATAGCGCCCCCCTCTAACCTATCTACCCTTCATTTTCTATATTTTCCTCCCCCTCATCCCATTTTAAAAACTCCCCACCCCCTTTTAAAATTTTTTCCCCCAGCACATAACCCTCTTCCCTTCAGGGCAATTTAAAAGTAAAAACGATTTTACCCCCAAAAAAAATCACCCATGGGTCTAAAAACCCAAACCCCCCTTCCTACACCAAACTTTACCATGCTTTAACCCCACTCCCAGTCTTTTCCTAGTAGCCATGGACGGCAGATTCCAAAAACACAACCTTGGGGGTCCTTCCCTTCAGCTTTGCCCATTTTTTAAAAAAAATTCTTTAGGATCCTCCACCTACCTTATTTTTTCCCTTGGTTCCAACATGACCACAACACTGGGGGCCCCCCCATAATTTACCACCCGGTTTCCCCCAATCCAACCCCTGGGACCAGGGGGACCCAAACCCTTCGGTTGAGCCCTGGCGACAAATTATTCTTCCTTTCCCCGATTAAATCCCCTACAACACTAAATTTTTTTCTTACCCCATTCCCTCCCCCCTACAACATGACGCCTCCCTCTAGGAAAAAAGGTCCACTAGGCTTGCCTTTCTAGACTGATCCCCCCATTTTCACCCAACTTCCTTTTTCAGAAATTTAGGGAAAAATCCTTCCTTTTTTTGGTCCCCCCCAAACCCCCCTGTCTACATTAACCCAACTACAAACCCCCCCCTGCTGACCAATACTCCCACCCTCCATTTTCTTTACACTTTTTTAAAACTATGACCCTTTTTGTTTTTTCTGGTTTAGTACTTAAAATAACCAAACTTTTTTTATTTTTTTTAAATTTGACCCAGCACAATTCGCAACCCTAACTTTTTTATAAAACTCCATAAAACCCAAAAAAAGAATCTTTTTCGGGGTTACTTTTCTTTCCCTTTTACCATTAAGTAAAAAACACATCTTATTCAAAATTTTTGAAGGGGGGTTTCGAATTAAACCAAAAAGGATGCAACCTTGGTGCTTGGAATTTTTTTTTCTTCTACGCCTTAACCCGGTCAGGAAAAAATAATGTTATTTTTTAATTTTTCCCCTGGGACTTTTACAGGCCCATGTTTTAAAGAAAAAATTATTTTTAAAAACTTTTTTTATTTTCATTTTTTTTTAAATTTTGAAAAAAGGCAAAGGGGGTGATCTTTAAAATTTTTAAAAATTTTTTAATTTTTTTCCCCCCCATGTAAGAAATTATTTATTTTTTTCACTGTAGGTCAAAATTTCCCTTGGGGTTCTTGCCCAAAAGGGGGGAAAATTTTTTTTCTTTAAAACCTTTCTGCATTATATAAAAAAATGCAAAAGGGCTTTAAAAAGTTTGGCCAAATCATGATTTCCTGCCTGGGGCAAAATAAAAAAAACGGGAGACTTTGGCTGAGATAGAAATCCTTCAAAAGGGCTAAAAAAACCCCCCATGAAAACCCGGGTTGGGCCCCAACCACTAAACCTCACCGTGGGCGGGTTTACTTTACATACAAAAAAAAAAGTGCTAAAAACAAACATCCCCCAAAGTGTCCAGGAAATTTACTGCAAGTGTTCAATAAATGAAGAGGAAAAAATAAAAAGGATGTTTACTGCTAAAAAAAAAGGCTGAGCTTCATTTGGGTTTCCCGGGTCTGCTCCACTCGGCCCTATTTAAAATGGTTTCTCTCTACTGAACAACACGGGGACTTTTTCCTGCTCCGTTCCTACCGGGGTTTGGTGAAACCCCTCCTTAAAAAACCCTAAGAGCCCCCAAAAAATTTTAAATTTTAAAGCATAGCACAGAAAACCTGATCCACAAAGCACGGGGTTTTAACCAGAACTCACAAATTCAAGTAAATCCAACACCCTAAGCCCCCCCTTGGTAGCTGGGGGGGAATTACAGGTGCTTGCCACAGCACTTAAACAAAACTCCTTTTTTTTTACCTTTAAGACCCCTTTAAAGGTTTTTCAATTTTTTAATTTAAAAAAACCGGGGGGCTTTACCCTTTTAAAAAATTTGGTCAATTTTTTTAATTTATGTCCTCAAACTACAAAAAAAACTGAGGGAGGGGGGAAAATTGGGAAAAAAAAACTTGACCCCTGTTTTTTTGGGGTTTTGTTTTAAGGGGGTTCACTTTTCCCGTATTAATTAAACTGTTTTTCTCCCCTTCGCTATTTTTTTACAATTCCCAAACTTTCCGGGAAAATTTTAGGGGTTTTTTACCAAACCCTTTTGTTTTTACTCAAAAAAAACCAAACCCTTTTCCCTTTTTTTTTATTTGGAAGGGCCACACCATTTTCCCCCGACCCAAAGACTGTTTTTTTCTTTTTTCTATGGACCTAATATTTAAAAAAAACTTTTGCGGGATTTAAATTTTTTCTTTTTTTTTTTTACCCTGTTGAGGGAGATGAACTTTTTCTCACACCTGTTTTAAATTTTTTTTTTAAAAAAATGCCGAAAAGACTAAAAAAAAAATCAAACGGGTCCGGAAATTTTTTTTCCTTTTACCGTGTTCAGGGGGATGAGGGCAAATTTTTTTTTATTTTAAAAGCTTTTGGGGTTTTATTTGACCCACAGAGCAAGTACCCCTTAAAATTTTTAAAATTTTTTCAATTTTTTTTTTCATTTGTAAAATGACAACGGAAGCTGATTTGAAAAATTTTAAATTTTAAAATTTTTTTTGTACTTTTTTTAAAAATTTTTTTCCTTTTTTTCGGGGGCTTTCATACTTCCCAGGGTAAAATTTCCCCAAGCCGGGACGGGGGTTTTTTTTTACACCCCCTTACAATGCAAAGGGGAGTGAAATGGCGGTTTTCATGAGATCCTGCCCGGGTTTAGAAAAATAAGGGGAAAAAAGGGACCCTGGGTGAAATAACATCCTTCACAAAACCTCCAACCCCCATGTTTTCTGATCGGCAACCCCCAAACCCCATCGCGGGAGTTTTTTTTAAAACTTTTAAATAAGGTTTTAAAAAAAAGGTGCCCCCAATTAACCCCATTCATCCCCCCAAAGTGTCCTAAATGAAATGCAAATTTCAAAAAATAAAAAGGGAAAACAATTTAAAAAAAGGTTACAAACGACTAAATCAAAAAAGGGTGAGGGTTTTATTTGGGTTTCTTGGAAATGCTCCACTCGGACTATTCCAAAAGGGGCGATTCTCTACTGAACCCACGGTGACCCTTTTTCCTGCTCCTCCCCCCCTTAACCCAAACCCGGTGCCCCCAAACTCCCCCAATCACCATAATTGATGTTTAGCACAGGGCAGAAACCCGATTCCCCATTGCACAGAAGGGAAACCAAAAACTCCCCAAAAATAAAACGTTCCGCAGCCCAAAACCCCCCTTAAATAGGATTACAAAGGGGGCTTTCCAAGACCCCCAAGCAAAACATGTTTCTTTTAAAACCCTTAAGATCCCTTTATCTTCATTTCTAATTCTTAACAATCTTACCCCTTCCCCCCAAAATGGGCCCTTTTAATATGGGTCCCTAAATTCTTGTCCTCCTCTCTTCCAAGAGCCCGAGCTTAATTTTTAAATTTTCTATCCAAATAGACAGATAAGGGCTTTTATTTTTTAAGGACCAGAAATGCTATCTACTGGGTTCATACAACTACCTTTGAAACTACTGGGAAACTGACAAAAAATCCAAGTTTAGGGGGGTAAGTGAAAAAACATTTAAATTGGGAACCCCTGGGTTTTTAAAGGTTTTTTTTTAAAGGAGGTTCACTTGTCGTAAAAAGTGATCTGGGTTTTCTTTCCCCTCTGCTACTTGACACTTTTCCAAAACTATCGACCATTTAGAGTTTTCTTTCTGGTTTAGTACTGTAAAATAATCCAAACATTTTCTATTTTTTTTAATTTTGAGCCGCAGCACTATATTCTGCAACCCATAACTGTTTTTTAATTTCTCCTATAAACCTGAATGATAAAGAATCTTTTTTGGGGGTTAAAGTTTTCTTTTTCCTTTGACCAGTTGGGGGTTAAAAAAACACATCTTTTTCAAAATTTTTTTAAGGGGATGGGGAAATTTACCCCAAAGATGCAATTTTTTTGGGGCTTGGAATTTTTTTTTCTTCTACGCCGTTTTAACGTACAAATAAAAATTTTGTTATTTTTTATTCACACGACTTTTAAAAGGCCCATGATAGAATTATGTTTTTAAATTTTTTTTTTTTTTCATTTTTTTTTAAATTTTTAAAAGGGGCAAAAGGAAAGGGGATCTTTAACTTTTTTAAAAATTTTAAATTTTTTTTTCCCCATTTAAAACAATTTTTTTTTTTTTCAATGTAGCGGTCCCTTTCTTCTTGGGTTCTTTCCACGGGGGGGAAAGATTTTTTTAAAACCTTTTTGCTTATATAAAAAAAAATTCAGGAAAAGGGGATTTAAAGAAGGCGCTATCTTTACATCCTCCGGGGGAGAAAGTAAAAAAACAGGGGGACAGGCTGAGATACATCCTCACACGGCTACCAAAACCCCCATTTTTCCCCCATTTGGCCCAACCCCCATCTCACCTTGGTATTTTCTTTACATTCTGAAAAAAGTGCTAACATCGATCATTCTCCAAAGGTTTTCCCCCCGGAAATGATTTTAAGTGTTCCCAAAAATCGAAAGGGAAAACAAAAGAAAGGGGTTACGAGGGTGCTAAATCAAAAAGGGTGAATTTTTAAATTTTGTTGCTTGGGGTGCTCCCCCTTTACATTCCAGGTTGGGATCTCCCCTTTCTTAACACACGGGGACTTTTGCCTGCTCTTTTCCTTTACCTGGGGGTGGTGCACCCCCCTTTCCCTTTTTCAACCCGGGGCCCCCCGACTCACCCACAGTCACCATATTGATGTTACATAGCACAGACAACTTATCCACAAACACAGGGGGACCAGAACTCCCAAACTCAAATGATCCAAACCCTAAGCCCCTATGGTAGCTAGGATTACAGGGGCTTCCCACACACCCCCCAAGACCCCTTTCTTTTTCCTTTAAAATCCCTTTATCTTTATTTTTTAAAACAAAACCATTCTTACCCCCTTTCCCTCAACATGGCATTATAATATGGCCTAATTCTTGTCCTCCCCTTTTTTTCCAAAAACCCAAACTTTTTTAATTTCCCATCAATAGAATTTGAGGGCTTTTCTTTTGAAGGGCAAGAATACTAATACTGGGTCTTCAAAGACCCCTAAATCTACTGTGAAACTGACAAAAAAATCTAAGGGAGGGGAAAATGGAATAAAATTTAACTTGCACCGTTTCAGGGGGGTTTTTTAGAGATGGGGGGAATTCCCAAAAATTTTTATTTGCCGACTTCGTAAATTTCCTGACAAAATTATTTTGTCCCGAAATTGCGTTAAAAAAAAACTATTTCCTGCCCGCAGAGGCCTGTAGGTGGCGAAGAACATTGTCCATGCTTAAAAATGCAAAAGGGGCTTGGTTTTCCTTCAACAACTTTTTTAGTATGACGCAGCTGCCCCCGCTAAAGAATCACCTCACTCTTAAATTCCCTGGGGCCTTTCGGGGCAAAACTGCCCCCAAAAAAAGAAGTGGGAATGCAGCCTATAAAGTCAGGGGAGGCCACTGGAAAAAAAAAAAAAAGCTGAGGGCTAAATTCCCCACGATAGCGCCAAAAAACACATTAGGGGGGACTGGGCCGGCACAGGGCTCACACATCCTGGCCCACACTCTTTTTCTATCACACTCTTGCCTGGGTCAACCCAAAAGCATCACATGACTTTCAATATCACCTCTATGCTGATGACACCCAACTTTACATCTCTGGTCCAGACATCAACTCTCTACTGTCCCAGATCCCAGATTGTCTGTTGTCCATATTAGTGTTGAGCGATTTTTATCGACAAGTTGAAATCGGCAAGGTTTTTATGGTGATCGAAATTTCCAGATCATGCGATAATTAAGGTTAAAATCTGAGCATCATCTATTAAGATCGCGCATTTTTCGGAGCTTGCTGTGCTTGTGGCGGCCAGAAAATAAGATTAAAGAATAGAGCAGGGTGACCTGTGTGTGCAACGTCATGACTGGGATGTGTTTTGGTTGCGATTGGCTGGAAAAATCACATGACCCGTTTTACATAGAACAGCGTATCCTGTTTCAGCCTCAGTGTCTCTCAGCGTCTCATAGGGATAGGACCTGCGCTCTGCCTGTGGCCAAACAGCTCAGCTAAATTAGTTATTTCTGCAAAGAGAAACCTCTACTATTAGTGTGATCCTTCCAATTTAGTTATATTAGAGATTTGAAGATTTTATGTAGTTAGCTAGAGAATTTTAAACAGCATCTACCGCTGTAAATTCACGGCGGGGGGAGCAGGGGGGGGGGCTCGCGGGGCGAACATAGACAAGCTCTATCTTTTAAAGAACCCCGGATAAAGTTCACCAAACTTAGTGTAGACATTGTAAATGGGAAAACTTTATTATTAACAGTTTGCTAATGAAATATTTCCTGGATATTGGGCAGCCTGAAAATTATATTGGATACACATCATTTCAGTAACTGCAGGTCTCTTTGTTAGGTGCAAAACTCCACTTTTTTTATCAGTATACATTCAGATATGTGTTTTATTTTAATTTTACCCATTTACACCTGTGACTGTTGTTTTATCCACCTTGCAGTTTTAAAATTTCAATCCAGCAATCTTGTAGTCAACACAGGTTGTTTGTTGCCAAAAAAAACCGTGTATCATACAAAACATACAGTTACGTTTTTTTTGACTTTTGCGCACCCAGCATTGATCATTGACCAGCATCCACGTAAATCTTAAAACAGCCAATTCTATATTCACCACAGGTGAATTGAAAGGTGCAAAAAACCGTTATTTAAAAAAAACAAAACAGTTACGTGTTTTTTTTACTTTTGACACCCGTTTTTTCATTGCGCACATCCACAAATCTTAAAAAAGCAATTCAATCACCACAGGTAATTT
>JAODAL010084382.1:0-10936 GCA_025379985.1 Phyllomedusa bahiana
GTAGGGGGCCCAACAAAACCAACATTGTTGAAGCCCAAAACAAGCTCCCTCTGCATATTTTAAGCATGCCACAACGTTCTACAGCACCCTGCAGGCTCTGGGCAGCCTGGAAATAGCTGTTTTTTAACGTGATTCGTGCCGAAGTAATTCGGTCCGAAACGAATTTTGTCAGAAAATTCGGCGAAGTGACCGAACCGAATTTTTTGAGAAATTCGGCCATCTCTACTTGTTACTGATTTGGATGTAGTCTTGCTACTACAAGAAATATTCCACCCCAGGAGAACTGACATCCTGTAGCAACTTCAGCTTTGACTACAAGGGGAGATTTGGAGCAACCCCAAGAGATTTAAATCTTGTTGGGCCAGGTCTGAGGCAACAATCTGGACACCATCTGTTTCGCAGGCCAAGTGCGGGACTCGCTATTGCACTGCGTCTCCTGTACATACCCTAGTGTACCTGTCCAAGAGATCCTTCATGCTCAGCTAGGCAAGAACTCTCTCCATAAAGTTCTTTTAGTCTTTCACAGTAATCCATGACTAGTAAATAGTGCTATAGGGCTCACCAGCTTCAGTCTGGCAGAAACCCAGGCTTCAAAGGGTTAAGTCTTTCCCTTTATCTTCCCCTGTGATCTGACAAAGGTTCAGGCCACAGGTCTAACCACTACAACAGAACTTAACTTACTATCACTTATTTATATGCTTTTTTTTGGGTGCTAACTCCTACCTACCCCTCCTAACTAGGTTACCATGACAATTTACTCTTTACCCCTCCCTTTTGGCTGCATAGCTGTTACATTCGCAGACAGCAATATTATCATCATAATTTAGCAAATCTCAATCTTTCACATAGTGCAATTACCTGTCATCAGTCACCATTATCTTACTTGGTATAAACTCTACAATCAATCGCAGTGCAAAATAGCATTTCAACATTGGTTCAGCATACCAATGACAATTGTGGGGTAATGATGAAGCTAATCTACTCCCAGTACCATGAAAGTTATAGGTGAAATTAAGATTTTGGAAGTGATATTTAAGGTGAGAAGAAAAGGAAGATTATTATTATTATTATTTATTTATTTTAAAGCGCCATTGGTTCCAGGGCGCTGTACATTCGAGGCGGTTACATACACAACATAGGTCAAACGAGTACAATGATAAGTGATGAATGGCAATTTGCACGACAGAGGGAGAGAGGACCCTACCCGCGAGGGCTTACAATCTACAAGGAGGGGGGAAAGAGACATGAGGTGAGGGGCAGACATGTATGGGGAGGGTGTAGTGACAGCAGGGTTATTGTAGGTTATAGGCACGCCTGAAGAAATGGGTTTTCAGGTTGCTTTTGAAGCTGGTGAAAGTGGAGGAGAGTATGATGTGTTGGGGCAGTGAGTTCCAGAGTGTGGGTGAAGCACGGGAGAAGTCTTGGAGACGGTTGTGTGTGGATCTGATAAGGGGAGAGCAGAGGAGAGGGTCATGTGAGGAGCGGAGATTGCGTGAGGGGAGATATCTGGAGATTTGGGCAGAGATGTATGGAGGGGAGAGGTCATGGAGAGCCTTGTAGGTCATAGTTAGCAACTTGAAATTAATTCGCTGGGCAACGGGGAGCCAGTGAAGAGATTGACAGAGGGGAGAGGCAGAGGATTAGCGGGGAGAGAGGTGGATAAGACGGGCAGCAGAGTTGAGAGTTGTTTGAAGGGGGGCAAGAGTGCTAGATGGAGGGCCACAAAGAAGGATGTTGCAGTAGTCTAGGCGGGAGATGACAAGGGCATGGACCAGCATTTTTGTAGTGTCATAGTTGAGGAATGAGCGGATGCGAGAGATGTTTTTCAGGTGGAGGCGGCAGGCAGAGGTGAGGGTTTGGATGTGTGGTTTGAAAGATAGAGCAGAGTCTAGGATTACCCCAAGGCAGCGGACTTGCGGGACCGGTGAGAGTGTACAGCCGTTGACTGAGATAGAGAGATCAGGGGCAAGGGTAGAGTTATATGGTGGAAAGATGATGAGTTCTGTTTTCTCCACAGTTAATTTTAGGAGACGTGAGGAGAAGAAGGAGGAAATGGAGAACAGACAGTCAGGGATCCGGGAGAGTAGAGAGGTGACATCTGGACCGGAGATTGAACTTGGAAGAGAAGATCACAATGTGTTAGGTTGCTCTAACCAGTAATTTGGATGCATCCACCCCTGCAAGATTCTTGGTAATGCAACCACATGAGCTGAAGAATGTTCAAGGATATTGCTCCAAAACTCTTGATTTAAGAAGTTTATAAATGGCAATCATATTGGTCCCATTCTCAAACCCTTTTTCTCTACGGTCGTCCCTGTTTCAGTATCTTACAAAAGAAAACATTTCAAAATCCTTCCTTATCTTACTAGATGTATCATTTACAGGCCAGTATGCCATAAAATGGATTTTCCACTGTAATATCTGGAAAAACCTCTGAGTATTTGATACTTGTTCATTATGACTAATATCTTGAGCGCAATCCATTATCGTTAAGAAATATTTTTCCTCACCTTGTCTAACACAATGTTTTGTATTTGAGAGGCTATTACATTAATAATTTCATTTTAAATAAGATGACCACAATAATGGGAGGAGGTTCTGGAAGACATCATTCTCTGTAAATAAGCTTTTATAACTGAATCAAATTTTCTAAGAAGTTGAATCAGATAAACAAAGTTGCCGCTAGCTGATCCCACAAACTTGGTTATATGTAAATACTTCCCGAACCTCTGCTCGTTTTAGTTAACTTTTAACTGTGTGCAACACAATGTTTTTGATACCCAAAACCCTGATTTTGCTGTGATAATTATGCATGAAAATTTAGTCAGCGCAAATATATTTCCCTTTACCCTTTTGTTGTAACTGTGGAATATACAGTATTTTAATTGTAAAATATTTTTTGTATGGATTCCTCCCCTAAATATCCCTATACCCTTTTGTTGGAACCGTGGAATATACAGTATTTTTATTGTTAAATAAGTTTTTGTGTGGGTTCCTCTAAGGCTAGGTTCACACGGCGTAATTGCGGGGCGTAATTACGCCCTGCAAATACACCGTGTGGCCGGGGGCGGTTTTGGGGGGCCTGCACCTCGCTGGCCCATAGACTTGCATTACCAGCGGCGCGTATATACCGCTGGTAATTCACATGTCAATTATCTCCCCCCTCGGCGTATTCGCCGAGCGGGGAGAGGAGACGTAATCCATAGTTCTCGATGAGAACTGTGGATTACCGTAATGACTGAGACGTTTTCAGTCCGTAATTTGCGCACTCCGGCGCGTAATTACGGACTGAAATATGTCCAGTTTTAAGCCGTGTGAACATAGCCTAAAGGTCTATGTTTGTATATCTACCAGAGCCTAAATGTGCATATGTTAGGCTTTCTGTTAAGTATAGACACACAACAGTTAAAGGAATCGTCTCACTACAAGGATTGCTTTTTATGTTAAAGATCTTGCAAAAACAAGTCACTGCAATATTTGTTCATTAACAGTGTTCTACCTATTCCTAGATATCCCCTCTAATATGGGCTGCTTCAGCTCCTCAGGTCACTATAGTTACAGACCTGTTCGATCTCTCTTGATAGGCTGCCAGCACTGGTTGTTATAGCTACAGACCTGGCTTCTACTGCAGCCTAGTAGAATCCAGTAAACACGCCCTTGAATTCAAAATTAAACCAAAAAAACAGGACTGAGGTGAGATGAATCGTTGTAGTGAGACAACCCCTTTAAACCTACAGCTCTAGTAGTTTTATGTACCTTTCTGTTAGGTAAATTGTTCATGTTTAACCCCTTAACGACCTTGGGCGTATGCATACGTCCAGGTCGTTTGGGGGCTCACGCCCCTGGACGTATGCATACGTCCTGAGGATCGCGCAAACTCTACAGCTGAGTTCGCGCGATCGGCGCGGGGTGTCAGCTGTATATTACAGCTGACATCCCGCAGCGTCGGCCTCGACCCGAGATCACTCCGGGGAGGAAGGGGGGGGGGGGGCGGGGGGGGGGCGGTTAACCCCTTAATTATTGCGACCATCGTGTGGCTGCTGTGTGCTGACAGACAGCACGGGTTGTCTGTGACATCACGATGCCCGGCCGTGCCCTGTGGGCATGGCCCGGCATCATGACTGACAGTTACCATAGGAACCAGTGCACAGCCACAGGCTATGTACTGATTCCTATTGAATGAGGGATCTGAAGATCTCTCATTCAAATCCCCTATCCGCAAAAAAGATAAAAAATAAATAAAGTACCCATATTTGGTATTGCCGCGTGCATAACGATCTTCCCTATAAATCTGTCATGTTAATTTACCCGTACGGTGAACGCCGTCAATAAAAAAACCAAAAAACAATCACAGAATTAAGATTTTTGTTCATCCCGCAGCACATAAAATGGAATAAAAGTGATCAAAAACTCCTATAAATGCCAACGTTGTACCAGTTAAAACGTCAGTTCATCCCACAAAAAAAAGTCCTAACACAGCTCTGTATATGGAAAAATAAAAAAGTTATGACTCTCAGAAGATAGCGATGCATAAATATTCTTTTACACACTAAAAACAATTTTTTTTTTAAGCTGCTTCAACATAAAAAAACTATATAAATTTGGTATCGCCATAATCGTATCGGCCCACAAAGTAAAGCTAACTTATTACGGATACTGCACAGTGAGCGCTGTTAAAAATAAAAATAGAAAACACTACTAGGATTGCAGTATTTTCTTCACTCTGCCTTCCAAAAAACGGATTTAAAACTGATCAAAAAATCTTGTCCCCCAAAAAATTATACCAATAAAAACATCAACTCATCCCGCAAAAAACAAGCCTGTACACAGCTCCACACACAGAAACAGAAAACAAGTTATGTCTCTCAGACTATGGCGATGCAAAAATGTGGTTTCCTATTTGAATAAAAGTGTTTTTATTGTATAAAAGCAGTAAAAAAATAAAAAAATATACAAATTGGGTATTGCTGTAATCGTATCGACCTGCTGAGTAAAGCTAGCATGTCATATCTAACACAGAGTGACTTCTATAAAAAATAAAAATAAAAAACACTACCAGGATTGCTGTATTTTGTTCAAAATGCCTCACAAAAACCTTAATAAAAAGTGAACAAAGTGATGTATGCACCCCATAATGGTACAATAAAAGCATCAATTCACCTCTCAAAAAAAAAGGCCCTACACAGCTCTGCACACAGCAAAATAAAAAAGTTATGACTGTCAGAATAGGACAACATAAAAACGCAATTTTTTATAGACCTATTTCTATTGTGTAAAAGTAATAAAACATAAAAAACGATATACAATCTATACCATTGCAATTGTACTGACCCCCATAGTAAAGTTATCACATCATTTACACTGCACGGCGAACACTGTAAAATTAAAGCCCAAAAAACAATTGTGGAACTGCATTCCCCCCCCCATTTTATGGCCAAATGCTATAAAAAAAAATTGAATACCTGTGCGTCCAAAATGCATAATACATCCCTAAATGAGATCCATGAGGGGTGTTGAATCTAAAATGGGGCGGCTTCTGGAAGGTTTTACCTGTTCTGGTACTTTGGGGGCTTTGCCAATGCGATATGGCACCCACCAAAATCTGCGTTCCAAAAGCCAAATAGCGCTCCCTCCCTTGTACGCCTTGCTATGCGCCCAAACAGCAGTTTACACCCACATGTAAGGTATTGCCGAACTTGGAAGAAATTGCTTAACAAACTTTTGGGGTTATTTTTTCCAGGATTCCTTGTAAACATGAAACATTTTCAGATAAAATTGCAGATTATTGTAAAATAAAAATTGTTTTTATTTTTCACAGCCTAATGCTAAAAAAAAAATTAGTGAATCACCTGTGGGGCCTATATACTCCCTGCACCCATTTATATATACCTTAAAGGGAGTAATTTCCAATATGGGGTCTTTTTAGGGGTGTTTATTAAGTTTTAGAACCTTAGGGCCTCCTCAAACCTGAAATGGCGCCTAAATAAAATCACATTGAAAATGAGATCCCAGAGTCCAGTAGGTGCTCCTCCTATTCTGGGGCTTATGGGTGAGCCAAATAATGCACTAGGGCCACATATGGGATCTCTCTAAAAACGGCAGACCTGGGGGAATTGATATTAAGTTGCATTTACCTAGTCACATTTACCGTATTCCAGTGAATAATGGATAAATATTGAAAATCTGCAAAAATAGTGAAATTTTTAAATTTCACCTCCACTTTGCTTTAATTTCTGTGAAATACCTAAAGGGTTAAGAAACCTCCTAAACACTATTGTAAATACTTTAAGGGGTCTAGTTTCTTAGAAGGCGTCATTTATGGGGGTATCTAACATACAGGCCCCTCAAAGCCACGTCAGAAGTGTACTGGTCCCTAAAGAAATGTATATTGCAAATTTTCTTGAAAATGTGAGAAATTACTACTAAATTTCTAAGCCCTTTTATGACATAAAAAAAGGACATTTAAAAAACGATGCCAACTATAGTGGACATATGGTAGATGCTAGTTATAAACTATTTTGTGGTGAATAATTATCTGTCTTGCACGCAGAAATTTTGGAACTTTCAATATCACAAATGTTTCCACATTTTCATGAAATTTTTTATATTTTTCACAAACAAACAAGGATTGTATGAATAAAATTTTCTTACTAACTTAAAGCACAATGTATCACGAGAAAACAATCTCTGAATCACATAGATAGGTAAAAGTGTCAAAAAGTTATTCTCACATAAAGTGACACATGTCAGATTTCAAAAATAGGGCTGTGTCAGGAAGGCCAAAACTGTCCGGGTCCTTAAGGGTTTAATATATAGCTGACCATCAAAATATAATATGATTAATAAAAGAATCTAGTGTTGTAGTGATGATTATTAATATTTCAAAGTTGCTGTTTGAATGAAACCGTCAGGGAAGTGTCCTCCTCACAGGCTGCCCCCCGGCAGACGAATGACCATTCCAACCCACCTCAGTGCTTGAACGTATAAAGATTGGTATACATTGAGGGACAATAAGTGTTTGATACTCTGGCAATTTTGCAAGTTTTCCCACCTAAAAAGAATGGAGAAGTCTATAATTTTTATCATAGGTACACTTCAACTGTGAGAGACCGAATCTAAAAAAAATCCAGACCTGGGAGCAGCAAAAGGACTTCAGGAAATGAAACAGTAAAATGTTAGATTTCTCTGCTTCTTCTCCTATTTAATTTTACAACTGTCAAACAGTTTAGATGCTGCCAGTGCTATTGACGAAGGCATCTAAGGAGTTAAACTGCTATTATTATCACAGTCTATGTAAGGGTATGTCTACACGGCATGGGTTTTCAGTCGGATTATGACACGGTTTTCGGATTTGAAAACCATCAAAGTCTGACTGTAAATCCAATACTACTTAATTTTCCAAAGGCAATCATAAACTCAGATCACTCTCTATGATTAATTAATCAATACTTAACTTTTATTACTATAACTATAATCAACAAAATAAAGTGCTATTAAAATTGCATCACCAGATCCTCACCAAGATTTAGTCCTAAAGCCAATGTCTAGAGATCCAACAATGATATCAACTCTATCAGTGTGTATCTATATGTCTCGGGCTCCTAGAAATTTGGGGTTAATTACTAAAATCACAGAGCAACTGCCTTGTGACTAGATCCTAGGTATAGAAATGATAAACTGGCAGTAACTCGGGCTTCAGAAAGGAAATAAAATAAAAAAGTGAACTCCCTCTCTGAGAAATTTCTACTTGTTCAGAGTAACTCCCAACTGCTACCTAGTCCCCGGCGCCGCTATCCGCCGCCGCCGATCGTTAGGGTCCTAAGCCGGTACCAGTCGCTAAGCTATCGGCTTAGGACCTTGGCGATGGCAGCGGTGACAGGACTAACTGTATGTGTGTCCGCCAGACGCACATACAGTTAGATGCTTTGGCGGAGCAGAGAGCTCCGCAGAGTACTCGGCCGCCGCAGGCATGAAGCGGCTCTGTGCGCGCCTGTGCTGCGCGCGCCGGAGTGAGCGTCATCACGCTGCCCGCGCGGCCTGGTGACGTCACGCCGCTGAAGAAAAGACGGGAGCAGCAACAGTGGCAGGGAGCGAGGTCAGGTGAGTGTGGTTAGTTTATTACTTTCAATTGTCTCTATTCATTTTGGGGGCCTATAATCTAATTATAAGTATGCAGGGGAGCTATTATCTACTTATATATGTGCAGGGGAGCTATTATCTACTTATATATGTGCAGGGGGGCTATTGTCTACTTTTATATGTGCAGGGGAGCTATTATCTACTTATATGTGCAGGGGAGCTATTATCTACTTTATATGTGCAGGGGGGCTATTATCTACTTTTATATGTGCAGGGGGGAGCTATTATCTACTTTTATATGTGCAGGGGGGCTATTATCTACTTTTATATGTGCAGGGGGGAGCTATTATCTACTTATATGTGCAGGGGGGGCTATTATCTACTTTATTATGCGAGGGGGGGTATTATATTACTTTTATATGTGCAGGGGGGCTATTATCTACTTTTATAGTGGCAGGGGGGGCTATTTTCTACTTTTTATGTGCAGGGGGCTATTTATCTACTTTTATATGTGACAGGGGGGAGTATTATCTACTTCTATATGTGCAGGGGGGGAGCTATTATCTACTTATATGTGTGCAGGGGGGGTGATTATCTACTTATATATGTGCAGGGGGCTATTATCTTCTTTTATATGTGCAGGGGGGCTATTATCTACTTTTATCTGTGCAGGGGGGAGCTATTATCTACTTATATACGTGCAGGGAGGAGCTATAATCTACCTATTATAGTGCTGTGAGGCCTATAAGCTACCTATATATACACGTGCTGTGGGGCCTATAAGCTATCTATATACCTGCTGGGGGACCTATAAGCTATCTATATACCTGCTGGGGGACATATAACCTACCCATGTGTGCTGGGGGACCTAAACCTGCCTATATGCCTGCTGGGGGACCCATAACCTGCCCATAACTGCTGGGGACCATAACTGCCCTATCTGTGGGGACCCATAACCTGCCCATATACCTGCTGGGGGACCCATAACCTGCCCATATACCTGCTGGGGGACCCATAACCTGCCCATATACCTGCTGGGGGATCCATAACCTGCCCATATACCTGCTAGGGGACCCATACCCTGCCCATATACCTGCTAGGGGACCCATAGCCTGCCCATATGCCTGCTGGGGGATCCATAACCTGCCCATATACCTGCTGGGAGATCCATAACCTGCCTATATACCTGCTGGGGGACATGTAAACTACACACCTACCGGGAGACATATAAAGTATATAACCACCTACTGGGGGACGTATAACTTACTGGGGGACCCTATTACCTTCACTGGGGGACACATAATTTACTGCGTTGTGAAGTCGCTAATAGTCGTTAAGCCAGTTGTTAAGGCCTCAAGACAAGTCAGTTGATAAGAGTTAGCAATCGACTCCGCGGATTCCAGTCGGTTGTTAAGCCAGTTGTTAAGGCCTCAAATCGATTGATAAGAGCTTAGCAATCGACTCCGGGGACTACTGCTACTTGCAAGAATTAAATGCTGTATAAATCTGCAATGGCTAGGATAGCAGTCTTCTGCACCAGGCTGCTAATAGGAGGAATCTGGCTGCTGAATAAAAATGAGATGCCGAACGTCCTCTACATGTTTCACCAGAGAACTGGCGTCAACAGGGGCTAGAGGTACCTAAAACATGTAGGGGAGGTTTGGCATCTCATTTTTATTCAGCAGCCAGATTCCTCCTAGTAATAGCCTGCTGCAGAAGACTGTATTGTTACGTAGTCACTCAGATCCTTTTCTAATTCCCGTTTGTTTTGCAAGTTCTGCACAATGACTGTAAATCTATCCCAAGATACCTTAATAGACAATCCAAGCTGTAGTCTACACAGCTCGGATTTTCTGAGGTCAGATTTCAAATTCAAAAAACTTGGAACATGTACATTCTTCCACCAGACTTCCGATTGAAAATGTACTGTTCAATGTCAATGGGCGAGCCGAATCCAAAAACCGACCGCAACCGTCTGTAGAATACTGTTGGATTCTGTTATTGAATCTAACCAGTATTTAACAATTGCCGCGTGGATGCAGCTTTATATTTATGATAGGAGCATTACTTTACTACCTTGGTGAGCGATAATTAAGTATAAAGAGTTTTGTACAATTTTTTCCTGTCATTGGACATTAAGGTGTTTTACAGACCAAGTTTTCTGGCATGGTCAACAAGCCATAGCAAATGTTATCAAGTGAAGGATTACATACTTAGATGAAAAAGATTACAGAAAAAAATTATATTAAACTATGCTAGGAAATTGGGGTTCCTCACCAATAAGTACTCCATCCAATGCGAAGAAAGTGGTGTCACTATATCTGTTGTGTGCCCCAAAACCCTGCTCAACCAGTGCCATCCATGACCTCCCCTCAACAGGCTGCCATAATAACAGCCATCACCTCATAAAACCACACCATGCCCACCAGTGATGAAGCACAAAATAAGAGTGGATGGGCTGATTTTGCTGCTGACACCGTGGTAAGCGAAAAGATGGAAGGGCTATTGCTCCCATAAAACCTTTTACTTCTAGCCCCCCTCCAACCTAACCTGACAAATTAAATTTTCCTAATTCAAACTCAAATATTCATACTCCTAAGCCTAACCTAGCTTCAACCAGGTCTATCTTATGCTGCCCAACTGCCCCCTCTCCTTCTTCCTGTAAAACTTGTCCTGGCGGCTACTAATTAGCTTTGCTCATCTTCCAACCCATACATATTTATAGTTCTCAAATGCAATTCCAAAATGCTTCTGCCATAAATGTAACATATCTTCTGGGAATATTGGAAAATCTGTGCTAACATAAGTAGATGGCATTGCGGCCCCCTGATTTAGAATTTTCTGAAAAAAAAGTCGC
>JAODAL010084383.1:0-10935 GCA_025379985.1 Phyllomedusa bahiana
AGACAAATTCAGACATTAATCACTCCCTAAAGCAGCACGGGCCAGCGTATGCCGCCGGGGCTATGATGAAAAGAACCTTGCCCCCCCTTCTCCCCCTCCGCCTGGGGCTGTTGCCCCCACGCCCCCCATTGCCCTGCACCTTTCGCCCTGCTCCTCACCGGGAAATCTCTGCATCTGCCGCCCCCCCCAACCTATATAACCCCAAAAAGGGTTCAGGCTTCATCATAATGCCCACCCACGTTGAATGTTGGGGCATAAATTTCCCCTACTGAGGGGGAAAAAACCTTTTGGCCGGGGGCCACTCCGCAGGACTGGGGAGATCCTTGACACAAATCTCAAACCTTCCCCAGGGTTCCACCCCTCTTCGGGGACCGGCCCACCTCCTCCCGCCGCAGCGCTCCTGTCTACGTCAGGGCGACCTACTGGGGGTCAGTACTCCGTCGGGTTCCGCACTCTACCCGGAGCGGGACGGGAATAGAGGTTTTTGGTGCGACCTTCTGGCAAGGCCTTTCTGGCTTTAAAATAGTTTCGTTTGGGGGGACCTGCAATCCATTCTGGAGAACTAAATGGGTACCGCCCGAATTGATTTTCATTTGCTAAAAGACAACAAGACAAACCCTCCAAGGGAGGCCCCGACCACTCCAGCTACCTCGTCGGGCTCCCATTTTCCAACCCTCCACTTCCTCTGCCAAGGTTCCTGACAGAACCCATCATTTTGAGAGAGCCCTGACCCGGAAAGAACGCTCCAGCGTCGCAAGCAGCTGTGTTTCCCTTTTTGGGCTTCGGGCCATTTCATGGGACTATCCTGTGCACTGGGGAAACTCTCGCACCCAGGCTACAGAAGAACCCCTAGGTCAAGTGGCCTCTCCCTTTCTGACCATTCCCTACCTGTGAGTTTCGCCGACAGCACTTTAAAACCCCCACCTCTTTATTCGGGGTCTGCGGAAATTTTGTAAGCCACACCGGTTTTCCAAATTTTGTCTCCCGTGACCCCTCGCAGAAAACCCCTGTTTACTCCCCCACGGGGGGAATCCAAAGGACCATTTTGTTGTAAGCGCCCCTCACCTTCCAATTTGGGGCCACACAAGGGGGACCCTGAACTTCTCTTTTTGCCTTGCTCCCCCTTCGAAATTTTCCGGGCTCCCTTGGTTGCAAGACCATCCCTACCTTAACGGGGAAAACGGGCGGGGACCGTTGGGGGCCCACGTGGGGCCCCTCCCATCCTACTGACTCCGTCCAGCTCTACAGCCCCCTCTGAAATCTACAAAACCTCTGCCGGGGGCTGCCCACCTTACCAGGGTTTGCCCGCTTTTTCCGAAAAACAGGGCCGAAACTCTTCCCCCGCACCTGCCATTCGATTTTCCTATTGACTCAACCCGGCGACCCTCCCCCAGGCAAGCTATCCCTTTCTGCCCAGACTAAGGCCATGTCGGGAAAAATTTTCCAAGAATCTCTTAAAGGCTTTATCCCAATCTTCCTCGCCCGGGGCCATTTTTTCTTCGTTGAAAAGAAAATGGTACTCTCTGGCCCCGTATCGAAAAACAGGGACCAATTTGACACTATAAAAAATTGATAACCCCCCCCCTCTGATCCGAGCTTTTAATTTCCCTTTGGCGCCAACATTTTTTTTTCCAAATTTGGTTTACGCGGGGGCATACAACTTGATTCGTATCCTGAAGGCACAATGAAACGGGCCCTTTTTAAAACCCAGATGGCCCTTTTGAATACTTGTCATGCCATTTGGGGCCCCCAATGCTCCGCAGTGTTCCAGAACTTCGTCAAATGAGATCTTCCGTACTTCTCTATGTCTGTGTTATTGTCTATCTGGATGACATCTTAATCTTCTCTCCTGACCTGGAGACTCACTGCCACCATGCCTGCCAGGTGCTCAAACGTCTTTGAAGCACCATTATATCCAAACGGAAAAAAAAAATGCTTGTTTTTAAGCACCTCGTTGCCCTTCCTAGGGTACATCGTCTCGGATCAGGGTCTCCAGATGAATCCCTCTAAGCTTTCAGCGGTTTTACAGTGGCCTTGACCTGTGGCCGTCGGTCCATCCAAAGCTTTTTGGGGTTTGCAAACTATTACAGGCAGTTCATCCCGCATTTCTCCACGCTCGTGGCCCCGCTGGTGGCCCTAACTAAAAAAAATCCAAACCCAAAACCCTGGCCTCCAGAAGCCCAAGAAGCCTTTGATATCCTTAAATCAGCATTCGCTTCAGCTCCTGTTCCGTCTCGCCTGGGCCCACAGCGTCCGTTTGTCCTAGAAGTGGACACCTCCTCAGTAGGTGCAGGCGATGTCCTCCTTCAGAAGTCCTGCTCTGGAAAACTGCATACTTGCAGCTTCTTTTCCAAAACCTTCACCCCAGCCGTAAAAATATTACACGATCGGTGATCGCGAACTACTGGCAATTAAGTTAGCCCTAGAAGAATGGCGGCACTTGCTGGAGGGGGCTCGCCATCCCATGGATATCTTCGCCGATCATAAAAATCTTCTTTATCTTCAGTCTGCTCAACGACTGAATTCTTGACAGGCCAGGTGGTCGCTCTTTTTCGCCGCTTTGATTTTCTCCTTCACTTTCGACCAGCTGGGAAGAACGTCAAAGCAGACGCCCTCTCTAGATCCTCGGACACAGTGGGCCTGGAGCCGCCTCTGCAGCACATAGTTGCTCCAGAATGACTCCACATGGCGGCCCCCGTGGACCTTCAACATCCACCTCCTGGCAAGACCTACGTACGCTGTGCCATGGGACCTCAAATCCTGAAGTGGGGACATTACTCATGAACAGCTGGTCATCCAGGAGTCTATAATTCCCTGCAACAATCCCCTCATTTTTAAATTGGGTTTGCCCACCTTGCTCAAGATGTTAGAGACTTTGTCCTGGCCTTACCTCCTATCCCTAATAAATCCCCTCGTCTCAGACCCGCGGGTCGCTTCAGCCTCTCCCGGTGCCAGAAAGAACCCTTGGTCCCATGTTAGCCATGGAATTTGTTATTTAACCTCCCGCCTCCCTGAAACACGGTCATTTGGTGTGACTGATAGATTCCGAAATGGCTCACTTTGTTTCTCTGGGCCCGGGGTTTCCCTCTCCCCCCCGCTGGCACAGCACTTTTTTCAAACCACATTTCGGTTACACAGTCCCCATTGGGATATTGTCTCGGATAGGGGGTCCAGTTTGTTTCGAGATTTTGGCGGGCTCTATGTGGTCAGTTGCAGGGTTTAGCTAGACTTCCCCGTCTGCCAATCACCCTCAAACTAATGGGCAGATAGAGAGGGTTAACCAAGTTTTTAGGTACCTACCTACGACATTTTTGTATCCGCACTCAGGGAAAAACTTTTCTGACCTCCTCCCCTGGGCGGAAAACTCGTATAATTTCCCCAGACTCGAATCCCTGGAGCCTCTCCTTTTTTTTTTGTGTTTTGGGGTACATCCCCGCCCCCCTCCCTCTGGCAACCTCGTGTCAAGTTTCCCTGCCCTGGATCCCAATGCAGGACATCAAGGCACTCTGGGGAAGTCACACGACAGGCCCTTCTAAAGGGCTTCCGCTCGCACCAAGGTCCAGGCTGACAGGTATCGAGACCACCGCCCCATTTTAGCTAGGTGATAGAGTTTGGTTGTCTGCCAAATATATTCTTTCAAGGTGCCCAGTTTTTAAGTTGGGCCCCCAATATTTGGCCCTTTTGTTGACTTCGGGGACTGAACCCGGTGTCCTACAAGCTCCGCTTGCCTCCACTCTGCAAATCCCAACGCCTTCCATGTTTTTTCTCCTCAAACCTGTGGTGCTGAACCGCTTCTCCAATGGATCTGTCTCCCCTCTCCTGTGGGGCCACTCTGAAACATCTTTGGGGGTCAAGGAAGGGCTGGCGGAAAAAACAATGAGGGGGAAGCGGTTCTTTCTGATTGACTGGAAGGGATTCGGGCCGGTGGAGCGTTCGTGGGAACCTGAGGCCTACCTGTCATCTGACCTCCTCTCTAAAAGAGGGGGAGACCTAATGGGGAGGCGGGGACTGGCATGGGGTCCGGCGCGGAGACTGCTGCCTTCCGCGGCCGCCCCCGACTCGCTTGGGGCTGGCGCGGGTGCCGCGGCTGTCCGCGACCGTCCCCTTGCTGCCCGGGTCCCTGTTCACTTACCCTTCCATGTTCCTGTGCCATCTGCTCCCGTCTGTCCCAGCCGCTGCGCGTACCCGCTTCCTAGGACGCGCGTGCGACGGCTGGTCTGGATTTAAAGGGCCAGCGCACCAGTAATTTGTTAATTGCCGGCCGCTGGTCCTATATAAGGTATACGCCTCCTGCACTCTCTGCCAGATTGTTGGTGTGCATTTAGTGTGTTTTGAGAGTGTTGGAGTTCTGTATTGATCACCCGTTTACCAGTCTTTTTCCGCTACGTTTCCTGCCCTTTTGCCTGTTTCCCGCCTGCCCTACCGTCTTCCCGTCTCTGACCACGAACCTCTGCTGCCCGTCCTGACCTCCTGCCTGTCCCCGAATTCGTCTCCGGAGTATGATTCTGTACCACACATTACCCCTGCCGACATCGCAAGCAAGTTACGTCAGGGGTAGCGACCTGGTAGCCTCACGCCGCAGCAAGTCCATCCCGCTTTGCAGTGGGCTCTGGTGAATACCGAGGGATACTTGGACTCCGCTACCTGGCGTGGCTTAACAGTCGTCGCTTGCGGTGGTCCAGGGAATCCACCAATCCGTTACAATATTGTTGTATTTTAATTACTGGTGGAATATGCACAAATGATACTTCTTTTCAACAGCTTCTAGTGTATATATGCATATGGTGCTTTTTCATTTGACATTTCAGTCTGGAAGCAACCTTTATCAAACTTGTTACTATGAAAAAATAGAGAATATATCAATAAATATCACATGATACTCTATTTATAAAAAACAATAAATAATAAAAATGAAAAATCCAGTATTCATCAAAAAGAATTAAAAGGCATGTATTACAAACAAAATTTAGGAAGCAAATATATTGTTTTATTTTACATAATTATATACACAGTTGAAACCAGAAGTTTATATACACTACATAAAAAGACACATATGCATGTTTTTTTTCTGTATGACATGAAATCAGCATGTAAGGGACTGGAGTAGTGGATCCACTGGACCACCGCAAGCCATGGTACAGGCCACACCAGGGAGCGGAGTCTAAGTGGGTCCCGGTATTCACCAGAACCCACCGCAAGGCGAGATGGACTTGCCGCGGCAGAATTCCACCAGGTCGCTACCCCTGATGTGACTTACTTGCGATGGCAGCCGAGGCGCAACGCAGTACAGGAAAGGTAGACAAACTGGTAGTCGGGAAAGGGCCAGAAGATCAGGACGAAGAATCGTGGTCGTATAACGTAAGCAGGCGGAACTGGTACACAGGAATGGCAGTCCCGAACACAGAAAGGCTTCCTCGCATAGGTACGGGCACTATGGATTCAGCAAGTACCTAGCGGAGGTGGGGGCATTACATAGGACCAGCGGCCGGCAGTCAACCAATTGTCGGTGCGCTGGCTCCTTTAAATCTAGGAGAGGAGGTGCGCCTACACCCTAAGGAGCCGGCCAGACAGACGTGGAGGAGCAGGAGCGCGGCCAGGAACGTGGATGCAGCTGAGATAGCGAGTGTGCCCCTGACATGCGGACCGCGGCGCTTCCCGCTCCAGGCGCAAGAGGACATGCGGGGGCACGAGTGCGCCCGCAGCCCAAACCGCCGCCTTTGGTGCCGCTTGTGAAACAGAATAAACTTTACCCATTTTAGGTCAATTAGGATTACCTAAGTTATTTATATTTGCCAAATGCCAGGATAATGAAAGAGAGAGAGAATTTTTTAAGGAATTTTTATTATTTTCTACAAAGTCAAAAGTTTGCATACACTAGGATTGCTATGCCTTTAAACAATTTGGGACAGCCCATATGATGATGTCATGTAGTTGGAAGCTTCTGATAGGTTTATTGGCAACATCTGAGTGAATTAGACACACACCTGTGGATGTATTTTAATTCACACCTTAAATGCTTTGCTTCTGTGTGTAACATTATGGAAATGTCTAAAGAAATCAGCCAAGATATCAGGAAGAGAATTGGGGACTTGCACAAGTCTGGTTCAGCCTTGGGTGCAATTTTCCTGAAGGTGCCTCTTTCATCTGTACAAACAATTATACACAAGTACAAACAAGATGGGAATGTCAAGCCATCATACCGTTCAGGAAGGAGACAGGTTCTGTGTCTCAGAGATGAACGTGCTTTGGTCCGACATGTCATATCAACCCAAGAACTAAAGCAAAAGAACCTGTGAAGATGATGGCAGTAGTTGGTAAGATTATGTCATTATCCACAGTGAAATGAGTACTGTATCAAAATGGACTGAAAGGAGACTCTGTCAGGAAGTAGCCATTACTCCAAAAGAAATATATAAAAGCCAGATTAATGTTTGCAAATGCACACAGGAACAAAGACCTACATTTTGGAGACATGTTTTGTGATCTGACAAAATGAAAATTGAACTGTTAGTGGCCCAATGGTTCCCATCGGGATTTGGAGGAAAAAAGGAGAAGCTTGGAAGCCCTAAGACCCCACATCCCAAATATTAAACATGGGGGTGACATATTCATATTGTGTGGTTGTTTTGCTGCAGGAGGGACTGGTGCACTTCACATATTAGATGGCATCATGAAGAAAAAAGATTATGTGTCTATACTAAAGCAATACCTTGACACCAGGCGGGAAGTTAAATCTTGGGCGGAAATGGGTCTTTCAAATTAACAATGACCCGAAGCATACTGCCAAACTGGTTACAAAGTGGCTTAAGGATAACCAAGTCAATGTTTTGGAGTGACCATCACAAAGCCCTGATTTCAATGCTATTGAAATTTTATATTATTATTATTATTATATTATTTTAAAGCTGAAAAGGCAGGTGCGAGCAAGGCGACCTGCAAACATGGCTCAGTTACACCGGTTCTGTCAGGAGGAATGGGCCAAAATTCCACTATTGTGGAAGGATATCCAAAACACTTGACCCAAGTCATAAAGTTAAAGGGCAATGCAACCAAATACTAATGAAATGTATGTATACTTTTGACTTAAATTACTTAAAAATTCTCTATTTCTCATTATTCTGGCATTGGCAAATATAAATAATTTTGGTAATCTTAATTGACCTAAAACGGGTAAGGTTTATTCTGATTTCATTTCAGATAGTGAGAAAAACATGCATATGTGTCTCTTTATATGGTGTATGTAAGCTTCTGGTTTGAACTGTAACTGTAGATGGCTGGCTATATTCAAAGAAGGGTAACACACAGTAACAGTAGGGTTAATACATAGTACAAAGGTTACTCCACTTAGTTACATAGCTTGTAAGGCCTAAAAACATACAAGTTCATAAAGTTCAGCTTATTGTGCTACAATGTTAATCTAGGAGAAGGCAAAAACCCACATGAGACAGAAGCAAATTCTCTTCATTTTAGAGAAAAAATTCCTTCCCGACTCCAATCTGAATCAACGAAACTTCTCCAGAATCCTCGTCACTATAACTTGTCCTGTTTCCCCGAAAGTAAGACAGTGCCTTATATTAATTTTTATTCCTAAAGACAAGCTAAGACTTATTTTTAGGGGATGTCTTATTTTGCTATGAACAACAATTCACATTTATTGTTGAACAAAACATCAGCATGTATTAATTAAAATTGTAGTGATTTAATCACAAACATCAGCATAAGCAGCCAAACTCTGAATTTCATAACTAAAAATGCACTATGTCTTATTTTCGGGGGTTTCTTATTTTCGGGGGAAACAGGGTATTAATGCATCCAGGCCCTTTTTCAACTCACTATGACAAGTTCCTCTAGCAGAGAATTCCACAGTTGAACTGCTCTTATTGTAAAGAATCCATGTCTATGTAGAAACCTTCTTTCCTCTAGACATAGCATAAATATATTTTGGGAGAGATCTCTATATTGACCCTTGATATATTTATGCGTATTTATTATTACATCGTAAGTGCACTGCTTTTCAGGACTTTCAAGTTGAACATTCTAAAATTTCCACTAGGTTTCAACATAGAGGTTATCCCAATTGGAACTTGGAAAAAGCTAAGAATATTGCATTTACACTGGCAAAGAATGAGGGTGTTTAGTAGTGCAGAGTCTCATCCTTATCTACATGCCAGAGCACCTATATCCTTGGTAACTTAATAAAGTTCAGAATTTTTTGTGATTAGAGACACTATTAAAAGAATCTTCTTTTACTTACACTGGACCCTCCATTAGCCGATCCTGTTTTAAAAGGTTTTCTCTTTGTTACCAGAAGAGCTCCCACTTTGCATAATCATTTTTCTCCTAGTCTTTGTAGACCAAGAATCAAGACTTTAATTCCATGGTTGCGATATGATATAAATGTGGTCATGGCAGGAGTTTTTGTTGCACTGTAATGTCACAGTCCTCTTCTTTTGTTTCTTTTATTAGCAATTCAACTTTTTTCAATTAGGCAGTATATTAACCTCAATGCTCAAATTGTAGTTTATTGAATTTCATTGCAACTCATGTCATCTTCAGCACACAGGATGTACTTAATGTACAATAAAAGAAAGAATTAGGAAACAATTGTCTGATTGTATGCATACGAACATAGGCAACATCTTTGCCATGTCAAAACACTGTGCCCAGCAAGGCAAGGAATAGAAAGGATTAATTTAATAATATGAGGAGGAGACAATAGGAGTAGTGTTGAGCGATTGCGTTGGCCATCGACATCGGTCGATGGTCGATACTCGACCATCATTGACAAGATAGTCGATAGTGAGCAGTCGATTATGAGCGATGACCATTAAAGTCTATGGGAGAGCAACAACACCTTCATTCTTACACCCAAACAGGGCTGGAAAGGGGGAATTAACATCCAAACATTCAAAGGATACGTGCACAACTTAGGCAACACACTTGGTTTTAAAAACCAAGAAAAAAAAACACACAACATTCCTATCCTTTTCTTTTCCACAGCATGACCCCTTTAAACCCCATCACCCACAAATTAAAAATGCCGAAGGCAGTAGATTTGAACCATCATCTTTTTTAACTGGCATTGAAATCCCTGCCCCGGAACGCACAGACCCAACCTGCTGACCCCCCAGATTTAAAAGTCCGGAAAAAGGAGTCTTTCAAACCCCCTTTTTGTTTTTACTGGACATTACTATAACCCGTCCCGGGCCACAGCATGACCCAAACCTGCAGACCCCCCCATTTAAAAAATGGGAAAAAGGAGTCTTTCAAACCCCCATTTTTTTGAACTGGACATTGACTATATTTACCTGTACCGCAGAATACCCTTAAAACCTTCTGACCCACAGATTCAAAAATGTCGGGAAAAGGGGTCCTTCCCCACCATTTTAGTTTCACTGGACATTATAACCTTCCTGGGCCACAGCATGACCCCCAAACTGCATGACCCCCCAATTTAAAAGGCCCGGAAAAAGGAGTCTTTCAACCACCATTTTAGTTTCACGGACATAACTGTCCCCCCTGGGCCCCAGCATGAGCCCCCAAAACCTGCTGACCCCAAATTTAAAAAAAACCGGGAAAAGGGGTCTTTCAACCACCCTTTTTGTTTCACTGACATTTTTCTATACCTGTCCGGGGGCCCCAGCATGACCCCAAACCCGCATGACCCCCACATTTTAAAAAAAGCTGGAAAAAGGAGTCTTTCCCCCACCCTTTAGTTTCATGGGCATTGATTGTACATGTCCCGGGCCACAGCATGACCCTAAACCTGATGACCCCCAGATTCAAAAGTGCCCGGGGAAAAGGGGTCTTTCAACCACCATTTTATTTTTCACGGGACTTTTGACTATACATTCCGGGGGCCCACGAAAGAGCCCCAAAAAAGCATGACCCCAGATTGGGAAAGTGCCGGAAATGGGGATTTTTTAACCCCATTTTAGTTTCACTGGAAAATTGACTATTTCTGCCCTTCCCGGGAAAAAAATGCCCCTTTAAAAACCTGCCCTTGACCCACAAATTAAAAATGCAAAAAAAAGGAGTCTTTAAACCACCTTTTTAGTTTCACCGGGGGACATATACTTCCCTGCCCCGGGGTTACTTTCCCCCCTCCTTTTATGAGTGCGGCCCCAATTGAGTTTCACTTGGGAAATACTGGGGGTTTAAACGCTCCTGTTCCCCCCAAAGGTCCCCTTTTTTTCTTGGAAATTCTTTTTTTTTTTTAACCAAGTGCGGGGGAAAATTGTCTTTTTAAACTTTTTTTCTCTGCCCCTTTGCTCCATACTCCATGCCCTCTGAAAAACCCTTTAAAAATCGGTAAAGTTTTCCTGTACCCCCTTGTACAATTAAAGGGGAAATTTTTTTTTAACCAGCTATTTTGACATAAAGTTTTTTAGTATTTTTAATTCTAGAAAACACTTTTTTTTTTTTTTTTAAAATGGGAGGAACCCCACCTTTGTCTTTGTTTCTTTTTTTTTAATTTTGTATTAAATGGGTTTGTCTCAAAAACAGGGGTTGATAGCTATGTTTTTAAAATCTTGCAAAAAAATCATTTTTGGGAATATGTGTCCCTTAACAGTGTCCCCACCTATTCCTGTTTTTGCCCGCACCATCACCCTTTAACCCCCCTCTTGACAATTGTGAAGAACAAATGTCCCCTTTTTGAAACAACATTTTTTTATAAAAGGAAACCCGTAGTTATACTGCATTTTAAAGGGAAAATGCCCCCAAAAAATTTAAAAAAAGACCCTTTTGGCCACTTTGGACCCAAATTTTGAAGAAAAAATGTCTGTTTTGAAAAAAAATTTTTTTTTTTTAATAGGGCCTGTAGGGAAAAGCTGCATTTCAAAGCAAAAAAAACCCCCCAAAAAAATTCCCAAAACATGAAACCCTTGAGCCCTTTTTTGGGGCAAATTTTGAAGAACAAATGTTTGTTTAAAA
>JAODAL010084384.1:0-10935 GCA_025379985.1 Phyllomedusa bahiana
ACAGAGCCTCATCACAGTTGTATCAGAGAGACTGAAAGTCCAGAAAGGCAAAGAATGGCCCCTTGGCTCCATCACACACTGATGGCTTCATGTGAAATGGTTTTAAACCGTCCCCCATCATTTTTGGTTACTTTGAGACATCATGGGACCAAGACAACACCTTCAATGATCCCAAATTTCCCATTGCCACCCATAAAGCAGATCCTCAACGGAAAGGGCCACTGAGTTTAAGGTCACAGAGGTCACAGAAAGTTTACAAGGTACAAGAGCGAAGAGTCACAAAAAAGCAAAGAATGGGGGCCTTTGGGCTCCTCACACACTATGGCTTTTCATGTAACCAAGTTCGGAGCCTGAGAATGGGGCCAAAATTTCCGGGCACGTTTAAAGGGGGGGGGAAAGGGGCCCAATTGAGTCGCCCATCATAATTTAAAACATATGTGGCGCTCTGGGATAAAGGGTGTACCTGAGGGGTACTCCGGGCTAATGCCACCTCCCTTCACGCCCAGCATATTGGCCCCATCATTTCTGCCCAGAGTGAATCGATTTTAATCCTAAAACCCCTGAGGAGCACTGGTCCCTCTCCAACAGATCTCCCCCCCAACTATACCCTGGCCGGGGTGGGAAAGGGTCATCAGAAAACCCAACCCCGTTTAAAAAGTAAAAATTCGCCGTGACATTTGGGTGTTCCCCCCCCCTTTAAAATTTCGGGATTTGCGGGATTCTCAACCCCGCCCGGGGGATTGGGGTTACAATGAAATCACAGTTTGATGAAGCCAAAGGACTCCACCTCTTTTCTTTTGGACTTTTCATCTCCTGATTTAAACAACCTCTAATGACTCTCTGTGTACTCTAAGCTCAGGGGCCACCCGTCTGAGAGATCCTGCTTAACCTGCTACAGGTTGCGACCCAAATTAAAGGGGTTTTGTTTTGGGCTCAGATTACAATGGAAAAGCAGGATAAAGGGGGAGGGTTTAAATCCCTTTTCCAATGATCCCCGAATGTTTTGGGGCGATTCGGGGAATAAACACCTTTGGGAATTTTTCATTAACAAAAATCAGCAATTTGCAAAAAGCCCCTGAAATTTTTGAAAATTTTAGTCTTAAAAAAAAATTCAAGAAATGTTTTTCATTCTGAAATTTCAACAAAAAGCCAAACTCCCTAATTTTATAAGTAAGATAATGGATACAGGGAAACATATGTACCACCCGCATCAATGGGGGGAGACACTACCCAAGGTGGAGATCATGCCAAAATCTCCCGATTTGGGGGGGTTCCCACTAATGGTTCACCTCCCCCCCCCCGAAGAGTCAGCGAACCTCCCCCCCCACAGGCCTTTTCCAAGGCGACCGCCAATCAGTCACACTGCACACTCCTCCTGTCTACAGGAGGAGGAGAGGGTCTTCCCAACCTCTTTTTTCCCCTTAATTACAGCCCTGGTCTGTACAAAAATCGTGTCGGGGGGGGTGACCACGGGTGTACTCACACCCCCTGCAACGCTGATCTCCTGGTTCAGCCTCCGCCCGCCAAGGGGATCTCTATCTTGGACCCGCGGGAACGGTGGAGGAAGTGTTTTTTTTTTTTTTTTTATTAGCTAAAGGGGGGACACCTGGCTACAAGGGGGACACCTGGTATAAAAAACACCCACCTGGCTACAAGGGGTTTCTAACCTTTGGGTTAAAAGGGACTACCCTTTGGCCCCACAAGGGGCCCCTACTTGCTAAAGGCACTACTTTGGGTAAAAAGGGCATCTACCGCTTAAGGGCACACCCCGCACAAGGGGGCACTACCTGGGTGAAGGGGGATCTACCTCCCAAAAAGAAAACCCACCTGGTACAAAGGGCCCCTCGACCCCCTTCCCATTTTAAGGCCAACCTTTAAAAACCCTGGATAAAAGGGAAATACTACCTGCTATAAGGGGAATACCTGAAAAGGGGGGTACTAAACCCGCTAAAGGGCTTCAAAACCCCTAGTAAGGGGGACAAACCCGGGTAAAGGGTCTACTCCCCGGCTTAAGGGTACTACCTGGATAAAGGGGGGGTACTACCCTTTGGGCTCTTAAAGGGGGGACAACCCCTGGAAGTAAAAAAGGGGGGTACAACCAGCTTTAAGGTAACTATCTGGATAAAGGGGATCGTCCAAAACCTTCCTATAAAGGGGTATTTTTATCCTGGAAAAAAAGGGGGGTACTACCTTTCTATTATGGGGTTCACCGAAACCCCGGAAAAAGGGCCTACCCCCTTGGGGCCCCCCTTATGGGGCCACCCCACCGGGCAAGGGGGCATCTACCGCTATGGGGGCAAAAACCGGGGTTTTTTTCCAGGGGTCCATTATGCAGTTAGGCAGGGTGTGCTTTGAAGGGGGGTGGGACACCAACAGTTTGGGCTAACAGGGAAATTTGTTGTCCCCAGCCTTTCCCGCCCGCCCCTTTAATCCCCCCACTTTTCCCACTTCAAAATTTGCAAATATAGGTTAGGAACAGGGGCAAGAAAACCCGGATTTAAAAAAGTATAGACAAACCAACGGTGAATTGGGGGAATAATTAAAAAAAATCCCTTGTTTGACAAAAAGGAGGAATCCATTTTTATTTAAACCGAGCTCCTTTGGGGAACCACTTGCACGGGGAAAAATTTTTTCTTCATAGCCGACGCGCCGAGCTGAAGTCATCGGGAAAGGAATTTGGGGCTTTCCCGAAAAAATGCAAAAAAACACAAGGAAACAGGGGTCTTCCCCAACATTTGACTCCTTTCCCAAAATTTACTCTCCCAACCCCCGTCCCTTCTTATTTAAACCCGCTAAAAATTCTTTTACAAAACCCTTTTTTTTTTTAAAAACGACAATACAAATTTTTTTCGACCGGTGATATATTTGGGGGTTTTATTTCCCACAATACCACTTTCTTTTGAAAATTGTTTTTTCCCCCCAGGAAAAAAAAAATTGGGAAATTTTTTTTTTCTTTTTTATTTAATTTTTTAATTTTCGGAAATTCCCCATGAGGAAAACAGAATTTCCCGATTTTCCAATTAAGAAATGACCTTCATAGGGGGGAAAACTCTCCTTTGGGGAAAGTTTTCCAAAAATTAATGGGGAATTTAAAAGCCCTTTCCCGAAACCTCACTTTACGTTTTCAAAAAAAAAGGCTTCCCGGGGAAAAACTGAGGAAACTTCACAAAACACCCTCTAATTGGGTTAGTTATCCTCAATTCCCCAAGGGAAAAAAATTTGGGAAAAGTAATTTTTAGAAAACCTTTTTAACCCCTTAATGCAAAAGGGTTTTTTTTTTTTTTTTTCGTTCCTGCACGTTCGTTTTTTCCCCCCCCCCCCAAAAACATAAAATTTTTTTTTTTCCATCACAAAAAGTTGGGGTTTTTTTTACTTTTTAATAAACCGGTTGGGCCATTGGGAAATACTTTGGGGAAAAACCTCAAAAATTCCCTTGTGGGGTGGAAAAGTAAAAAAAGCCAAAACCCCCAGTTTCTTGGGGGTCTATTGGTTTTTCTTTAAGGGGGTTTAATTGGGGTTTTTAGGCTCTTAAATTGGTTTTTGGTCTATTTGGTTGCTGTGGAAATAGATTGGTTTTTAAAACCCGTATTGGTTTTCTTTGACCTATTTTTTTTAGGATCTGAATTTATTGCGGGGACCTATTGGGTTTTGCGGGGCCCGGTTGCTAAAGACTCTGTTGGTTGCTATGGACTTGATTTTGGGCGCTAGATTTTGAAAGGGCCCAAGACCCTAATTTTTTTCGGGGGCTTGATTGGTGCTGTGGGCTCTGGTTGGTCGCTATGTGCCTTGTGGTTTTCTAAGGGGTCAATGAATGCTGGACCAAAGTAAATTCTATGGGCCCCGGGTTTCATGAGCCTGGGTTTTTTGCTATTAGCTCGATTGGTCCCCTATGAGTTCTGAAGGGGCCGCTATAGCCGGTTGGGTTTCGGGGGGCCTATTGGTTGCTGGGCTCGGTTGGTACCTTTTTCTCTGATTGTCCCCCTATAGTTCTGATTGGGCGCATACCTGATTGGGGTTTCTGTGCCTCTGTTGGTGCCCATGAGCTCTGATTTTTTTTTTGGGGGGTTTTCCTTTTTTTGGGCAACAAAAAACAATCTTTCTGCTAACATTTTCATAAAATAAGCCCCCAAAAAATTTTTTTTTTTTTAATTTTTAAATTGTGCTTGACCATTAGGAGGGTCCATTGTTTTTTCTGGCTTAAATTCCCCCAAAACAATGGTTCTCCTTTACACCCCCCTTGACAAATTTAAAAAGCATAATGCCAACTCTTCCCCCTTTTTTTGGGGGGGGTCCCCTATTTGGGGCCCCTCCCGCCCTTTCCCGGGGGGGTTCTTTAAATGGGCCCCGGGCCCCACCCGAGTACGCTAGTCCTACTCTTGGCGCCGGCCGCCCAAGGGGGGTGAACGCCCGCCCCGGCTTCACCCCCCCTCCTCGCTGGGGCAAGGGGGGAGGTAGGATGAAACGGTTTTCCCCCCCCCTCCCCCCCGTATGTCCGGCCGGGGTGTGCCCGCACATACATTTAGGGCCAGGGAAGTGACCGCGGCTGCAGGGGGTGACGCGCGGCCCGCTCTCAAAATTTCCCCCCGCGTCGCTGAGGGGAAGCGCCCGAACGGCCGTGCTGCAGGACCTTGGGAGGAATGGATTTTATTATTTTATTTTTATTAGCTAATGGGGGGCTCAGCCCGGCAACAATGGGGGGATCTACCTGGGAACAGAGGGAAAATCTACCCGGGAAAAAAGAGGGGCCCTCACCGGGAACAATTGGGGCAAATATCCCGGGAACAGAGGGGCCCCCCTACCATGGCAACAGAGGGGCAACTAAACCGGGGAAAAATGGGGCACTACCGGCAACAAAAAAAATGGGGCTCTAAACCCGGCAAAAAATGGGGGGACCCACCGACAACAAGAGGACTCTACCGGCCAAAAAGAGGGGGGAAACTCCTGGGAACAATGGGGGGACTACCTCAAAAAAGGGGCACTACCCGGCAACAAGGGGGGGAAAACCTGGGAACCTGGGGACTACCTCAACAAGGGGGGGCTCCGCAAAAATGGGGGGACACCTTCAACAGAGGGGCACCCACCTGGGAACAAGGGGCACACCTCAACAGAGGGGACCATACCTGGGAAAAGAGGGCACAAACCCCCAAAAGAGGGCACTACCTAACGAGTGGGAACTACCTGCAACGAGGGCACAACCTTTTGGGAACAGAGGGGCATCTACCTGCAACCAGAGGGGGGATCTACCTGCAACAATGGGGGGACTAAACCCGGCAAACAAGGGGGCCAAACCCGGCAAAAAAAGGGGGCCCCCTACCCCGGGTTTAAAAAAGGGGCACCTACCTGGGAAAAAAAGGGGGCACCTACCTGGCTACAGAGGGGGGATCTACTTGGGTTTCAAGGGGGGATCAAACTGGGTTTAAGGGGGGCAAACCCCTTATGGGGGTTATACCCTGGCTAAAAAAGGGGATCTACCGGCTTACCTTTTTTCCCAAAGCCTTACAATTAAGGGGGGAGGGGTGGGTTTTTGAAGGGCTGGAAAAACCGACAAATGGGTGCCCATTTCAAATTTTTTTCCCGGCCGCATACCGCGCCGCCCACCCATTAACTTCTTTTTCATTTTAAAAAATTTTGGGAAATATATAATAGGAAAGGTAACATTGGGACAAGGAAACCTTCATGAGGCTTCGCCTTTCCGTGACCCCCACCTCGCCACCCGCAAACCCTTTTTCAGGGGCCCCCCCCCTAAAGAAAAAGGGGAATAAACCTTTTCCCTTTAAACAATCCAAAAAAGCCCAAAACACAAAAAGGTTAAAAAGCCGGGTGGGGCTTTTCCAACTCACACTATGGGCCCTGCCTGCTGTAAAACCTCCCTGTTTCACGCCCATGCCAAAAACTCCCCTCACCGCTTTGTTTACGTACAGGGACATCAAATGTCACAAGGGTTAAAAAAAGGCCCCCTTATTGGGGGAATTTATGAAATAAGCAATTTTTTAAAAAATTTGCATAAACGGCTTTTAAAATTTCGTATTTTTTCCCTTTTTTCACTAAATTTTATCAAAAAATATCCCAAAAATTGAGCATCCCCTACACTGTTCATCCCTTCCTCCTGCTTTATGAAAAAGATGTCAGGGGTAAGAAGACTTAGGAAAAAGAGAGCTGGTTTGTCATTTGTTTTAAATAGACCCTCAAAAAAAAACAAATGTCCCCAATGTTTTCTATTGCCCTCCCCTTGAGTGCCAGGTGTTTTTATCAGTCCCCTCCCCCTTGCCCCCCTATTTAAAATTTTTAACCACGTGGGGCGGGCCGGGCAAGTGGCCCACACCCCCGTTTCTCTCCGCTTAAATATTTTTTTCCTTCCCCTAAAAAAGCCCCAATTACTCTCCCCCCCTAACCTCATTCTGGGGGAAAACAAACACACACCGCAAACATTGCAAGAATTTCATCAAACGGATTAGAGGATTAAAACTTTATTTCCCCCCCTGGTGTCTGGGTCCCCCAGATAAAAGAAGGGCCCTAGCACTCCGGTAGCACATCAATTTTTTTTTATCCAGGGACACCCCCATCCATCTCCCCTTTCTAAAGGGCTTTGGGCTTGGGGGGGCATACCAACCCGCCACAAGCATAGGTTGGCGCTGGCCCTTTAAAATTCCTGATTGCTTGCCCCCTTTTATCGGCTGATTAGCAGAGCAGGGGGCCCTCAGGGGATAACAGGTCAGGGGTCTGATAAAAAAAGGGGCCCGGGTGATTTTTGTGCAATAAGAAAAATTATAAAAGGGGGGGGGCCCAATCCCCTTTTTTTTTTATTCCCCCATGGCCCCCCAGAAAAGTGCCAGATCACACCTCCCAAAATAGGAATTTTTGGGGAATTTAATGGGGGGAAGCATTTACACCTGGGCCCCAGTGCCTAATTTTTGGGCCCAAAACTCCTTTAAAGGGGCCATGGGGCCCAACTTTGGCCCCAAAAAATTTCTATTGGCACCCCCAGCAGACCCAAGCCAAACCCCAAGGAGATGTTAGAAATTACCCGGGGTTTGCTAAACTCAAGTAGCAAAAAACACCCAATCCCTGGGGCCCAGGGGGCCTAAAATCTTTCCCCTACTCCCTTGCTCCCGATTCTTTGACTGTAAAAGGGGGCCTGAAAATAAATTTAAGGCAGCCCTGAAGGGAAAAACCAGGGGCCCCCAAAAACCCAAAATTAAAAATTTTGCAAAATTTTTAGGGGAAGCTTTTCACAAAATGGGGCCGGTGCCCCAATGGGCTTTAAATCCCTTTAAATTCCTTTTGGACCCAAAAGCTTTTCCTTTAAAAATTAAAATTGGCACCCCAAATAGGGGTGTCCCAACCAAAAACCCCAAGATAGATATTTTGAGAATTACAAGGGGAACCCGTCACCCTTGGTCCTTTCCAAAATGGGACCTAAAATCCCCTAAGGCCCCCCGGGGCCCAATGCTTTTTAATAATTGGGGGCCCGAAAAGTAAATGAAGGGAGCCCTTTGGGAAAATGCCAGGGGCCAAACCCCTAAGAAAAAGATTTTGGAAAAAACGGGAAGTAAGCGCACAATTCCGTCCTTGGGCCCCTAACCCCAGCCGGGGCCCCGGGCTTTGGTAAAAACAAAACCCGGCCCGGGGGGCCCCCACCCCAAACCCCCTGGGAAAAGGTGAAGAATTTTAGGGTTAAATTTTCAAGGGGGGGACAACACTCCTTATTTTTTGCCTAGGGCACCAAAATTCCTTGTCCCAGTCTTCAATGCAAGTAAGACAAGTCTGAGCAACTTGGGAAAGAAGGTCGGTGTACATGATCATACGTAAATTTTATAAAAATAGGGAGCACTGATATGGTGGGAGATATAAACTGATAATGGGTGAGGGCCTAGGTGATTCATTTAGATGGGGCCCTAACATTACTTATGGCAGCCTTGATCATATGTGACATACAGGAAGCTCATATGGCTCCTAGTGGGAGGGATTTCGGTTCTGCAGTCCTGGTGGGTTCCATCCTTTTCGATGAGGGATGGGAAATTTTGGTGAGGGCCATAGAAAAGAAGCAGGGTACTAACACCAAGTGACAAACCCTACAGCATGAAGAGGAGCCCAGTTTTCTTCCGTACACTCATCTACATGCACAATAGTGGTGGTCACCGTGATAGAAGGACAAGTGGTTGCTAGGCAACCTGAATATACTAATAGGAAATTGCAACATTTTGAATAAAATCCAGATTCTACATAGGTATGTAAGACTATACTAATCTTCACAATCAATATGGTGCACTCTGACTTCCGTCTTAAAGGGGTTGTCCACTTTGGGCTACCATTCTCTAAACAAGTTGGTCACACGGGTCATGAGGGTGGAATTGGGTACTTGCTGTAGGATTTTTCTACACAGCACCCAATGGATGTCCACTTAGTACATGTGGGGTCCACCATAGCCTGAGCCACTCTTATGGTGGCTCTTCATTCTGGTCAAGAGATGGGGAACTGGAACATGAGACCTCCCTGATAAAAAATTTGCCCCAGTTGAGCATAAGGGAAGGGGGTATCCAAAGTGGACAACCCCTTTTATAGACAGGCGTATTTTTCATCATTCCTTGAGTTTAGCTACTTACCCAATGATGCTAAGATGACAACGGCAATGATGAGAATCACCACGAAGACGTAGAGAACCTTCACCGAGTTCTGGAGGGACAGGTTCTTCTGGCACTTCGCACAGTTGGTCCTGGTCCTACCTACAATTTAGACCATTATAGACCAAATTGATCTTCATGTCAAACAGTAGAAGACAGAACCTGATTCCTAGAAAGGGTTAGCTCCTATCAGAGTCTGAGATGGGGCAAGATACCACTGGTGCCAAAAACTTTATCTCTTCCAACAATGTAGCTTGAACTTTAATAGGAAGTAGTTTGGCGACTCAAATGTCCCAAAACCCCCTTTTATTTCAGAAACTAAAGGGATCTATCTGAATACCCCAGCAAGTAACGGGTGAGGGGTTCTATCTTTTAGACTATGTCTGGAACATGGCCGCCATCTTAAATCAAGGACACGTTTTTCCAATGGAAATGTGGTCATGTATCAAAGAAAATCAGAATTGGCTCTGAAATCAATTGCCACAATCAGATTTGCAATATATCTTATGGTTTCAAAGTTATCAACCCAGAAAAGAGCAACAACAAGTTACTTGTCTTGTTCAATGTGTTGTCCCTGGTGCTGAATACAGAGCTGAAGGCGCTGGATCCAGTCATTATGAACCTGTATGAGAAATTTCTGTGTTGATAACTTGATAACTTTTGAGCAAGAGATATTGCAAATATGATAGTAGCAATCGATTTCTGAGACAGTTCTGGTCTTCATTGATCGCCTACATGACCGCCTTCCCTTTCGAAAAACTTGTCGCTGATCCAGTATGGCGACTTTCAAAATAGTGGCCATGCTCCGGACTTAGCCTAAAAGATAGTCCCCTCTCACCCATTACTTGCTGGGGTATTCAGATAAGTCATTTTTCCATTTTGTTTGCGAAATAATGAGTGTGCTGGGACTTTTGACTCAATCTGTGAATCTTATGACTTAGGTCTTCAAGGCTGAACTGGTGTTGAGAGCTCAGTAGACTCAAGCCATCGGGGGAGGCAGAGTCATCTGAATATGGATTGTAGAGGACATCTAAAGAAGTTTAGAGACCATTAGATGCACATCTACAGTTCCAATGAGGTAAGTAAACTTGGTGGAATGGATGGGAGCACTGTGGCCCATAATTGTACACTCTCGGTGGTGACGGGTGTTGAACTTATTCTTCTTCTACAAACAGGAGGGAGCGCAGAATGACAAATTTGCACAGGTGAAGGGTGTTGTGCACCACTTCCTAAAGATCTACACCATTGCCAGTGTAGTAGATAATTTGGGGATTAGACATGCACCATCCTGATTTGGTATTTGGGAACTTATGTCTCATTTGGCACCATTTATGGTATCACACTACTGTATGTATTCCATAGGACTGAATGTGAACCTATCCCTCATCCTGGTTCATAGGAGGAAGTGTTCAGCACTGGTACACCAATGACATCACTGGTCCTATAGTCCCTGATGACACTGAGGACTGAAGATCCTTCCCATTATTGGGATCCTACAGTCTACATGACACCCAAAATCTCAATAGTGAGGAATATCTTCATGTTAGTTGGATCTACGGAAGACTTCTAATAGAAGCAGAACAATCTGTTGTTGCTTTTCCTTTGCAGGGTACTTACCATTCTGCCTATGTCTAGACGAGGGCATGTCATCCTCTTCTTGTAGGAGCTCCTCGTCTGAAAGACAAAATAAGTCTGTCTCCATTTATAGTCAATAGAGACAAAATCCTATAGTTCAAAATAAATTATTACAAATTATCAGGAAACCCCTGATAAGCAGCTAGCCATTGTGGACCCTTATGCACAGCAGGTCTAGGACTGACTTTCTGGGAGAAGGCAGAGAAAGAGAAGCGGGAGGCAAAAGTCACCTGCAGTCCTGTAGAGTAGCTGTACAGAGGACCCCAAGAATCAGCTCCACTGGTGAGCCCTAAGAATCATCTTCATTAGTGGGCCCCAAGAATCATCTCCACTGGTGAACCCCAAGAATCACCTCCACTGGTGGGCCCCAAGGATCAGCTCCAATGGTGGGCCACAATAATCAGCTCCAATGGTGGCCCCTAGAACCAGCTGCACTGATGGGCCCCATGAATCAGCTGCACTGGTGGGCCCCATGAATCAACTGCACTGGTGAGCCCCAAGAATCAACGCCACTGGTGAGCCCCAAGAATCAACTCCACTGGTGGACCACAAGAATCATCTCCACTGGTGGACCACAAGAATCATCTCCACTGGTGAAACACAAGAATCAGCTCCACTGGTGGCCCCTTGAATCAACTCCACTGGGGGCCCAAAATCACTACCTTTGGGGCCCCTGAAC
>JAODAL010084385.1:0-10935 GCA_025379985.1 Phyllomedusa bahiana
ATCAGCAATTTTAGTCACCACAGGTGAATTGATAGGTGCCAAAAAATACCTTTTATTATCCGAATACATTTCAGATACGTGTTTTTTGACTTTGGCGCACTATAGCTTTGTTCATTGAGTCACTTGCACTTAAATTGAAACAGCAATTTTTAGTCACCACAGGTGAATTGATAGGTGCCAAAAATACCTTGTTATTATCCGAATACATTTACAGATACGTGTTTTTTGACTTTGGCGCACTACAGCTTTGTTCATTGACGCAGCTTGCACGTAAATCTTAAAACAGCAATTTTATAGTCACCACAGGTGAATTGAAAGGTGCAAAAAATACCTTTTATTATCCGAAAACATTTCAGATACGTGTTTTTTGACTTTGGCGCACTACAGCTTTGTTCATTGACGCAGCTTGCACGTAAATCTGAAAACAGCAATTTTATAGTCACCACAGGTGAATTGAAAGGTGCAAAAAATACCGTGTATTATACGAAAACATAACAGATACGTGTTTTTTGACTTTGGCGCACTACAGCTTTGTTCATTGACGCAGCTTGCACGTAAATCTGAAAACAGCAATTTTATAGTCACCACAGGTGAATTGAAAGGTGCAAAAAATACCGTGTATTATACGAAAACATAACAGATACGTGTTTTTTTGCACTTTTGCCCAGTCCAGATTTGTTGATAGAGACACCTTGCAGTTAAATTTGAATCCAGCAATTTTGTTTTGATTAGAGGGATTTGAGAATAGCTGTGATTTGCCGTCTTTTAATAAGAGACTTTCCAAAACTATTCCATACCTTCTCAAATTTTTATATTTCTGAACATGGAGCGAAATGCAGGTGGTAAGCGAGCAAAGAGGGGGGTAGCACATGGAGGTAGAGGTACGAGAGAAGGTGCTCCTTCCAGTGCTGGCGACAACACGCATGCCAGCGGATCGTCAGTTGCAGGACCGTCAGGCCTGTCATCGCTGGGTCAGGGCCCTGTGAATCTCAGTAACGAACAGCGTCGCCAATCTGTCCTTCAGTGGTTAATGCAACCTGCATCCAGCAGTCTTACCTCCTCGTCCTCCCAGTCACGGCCACAAATGTCGTCATCAGCATCATCAGCATCCGTCCAACATGAAGCAGCCCAAATGTCAACTCGTGTACCCACCACTGTGGATAATCCATTGTCTGAAGACCTCTTTGATGACAAAATGCGGTTGGGGTCAGAAGGCATGTTAAAAGATCAAGAGGATGATTTAGTCTGCTCTGACGCCCAGTTACTGATGCCATCAGAGGAGGAGAAGGAAGCCGGTCAATCGGCAAAAATCCCGGGCGGTCGGCAACGCCTTGCAGGCCCTCTTGCTTGTAGCCCGCAGCTTCTGGATGCAGAAAGTCAGGACGACCAAGTCACCTGTGTTGATGATGATGATGATGACGACATTGCGGATCCATCGTGGTCTTTTCCGCAGAATTTGCTTGCGAGCGCTTCATCAGTGGACGAGGAGGAAGACGATGGGGTAGTGTCAATACGGGTCCCGCCACAAAAAGGGAGAGGGCGGTCGCAGAAGTCCGCTGATATGATTCCGCCAGCCACGGTCAGCGCAAACCCCGCTCCTCGCTTATCGCCGTCAAAAAGGTCCAGGACCTCTCAAGCCTGGGCACTTCTTTGAGCAAGGCCTCGGATCTCACCAACGATGTCATATGCCGACACTTTGCCGTAAAAACACATAAAGTAGAGGCAAGAACTTAAAGTGGTTAACCACACCAACATGTCTGTCACATGCAGCGGAATGCATGGAGTTGAAATGGAGGAACACTTGGCCAAAAAGGCCAAGACCGACGACGCGGCTCAAACCACTGTCACTCCCTCTATCTCCGCCTCTCTTCTCCGCCACCACAAGCGGTTCCTCAAGCTGCCCATGTTATCAAGAGTCATGATAGGGGATCAGCTCCGCTTCAGCCTCCACCGTCGCCAGAGTCCACCAGCACCACCTGGGGACTTCATCTACCCTTCTCTTACGCCCAGTTTGTCGACACCTTGCTTTGCCGTACAGCGGCCAGTCTATCCAGCCAGCTTCTGTCTTCCAGGTTTTGGGGAGCGAGAAGGTAAACACCTTAACCCAAACCATCCAAAGCAAAAGCCTGATATCGGCATGTGCCAGGCTTTTGGCCATGGAAATGTTGCTTTCACAGTTGGTGGACACAGAAGGGGTTCCGCCGACGTCTTGGCCTTGCCTGCCCAATAAGATGCGAGCAGGCATTTCTTTGACAGAAATGCCGTCCTGCCTGGCCAGCCACGGTCATCTAAAATTTTCAAGCGCGAAAAAATAGTAAAGTTAATATATGTTGTTCTGCATCTGTTCGGCCGGAAAAGTCCATCTGGACCACCGAACACTGGACTAGTAGCACGGCAAGGGGCTATATTCTGTGACAGCTCATGGGTGTAGTGGGTGGATGTCTCTTTGGGGTGACAGTGCTATCAAGGCCTCGGCGGCACGTATTCACAAAACCGCAGGGATGGTGCAGGGGCTCTTTCCCCCAAGGACCTCTGGTGGCATCACGTGCCCAGAGAACCAAGCCTTGTTGCAATTAATGTGTCTTGGAACCCGTCCCCACCCCAGGTCAGGAGCTGTGGACGGCTCTCCGCAACGAGACCGAGCGCTGCCTGGGTGACAAAAACCTGTGCCAGGCAAGGTGGTATGCGATAACGGGCGAAATCTGCGGGCCCGCCCTTAAGATTGGTAGGCTGGAGCACTTTCCCTTGCCTGGAAAATGTCATGAACCCTGGTCGTCCAGAAATTTCTAAAGAGCTACCGGGTCTGGATGCCTGTGAAGAAGGCTCAAGGTCTGAAGTTCGCATTCCGCTGTTCGCACCTGCTTCGTCCCGCCTGGCTGCGTTGCAGCGTCAGCTCGCCTCCCCGTCAACCGTCTCATTGTTGACTTTGGCAACACTTGGAAATTTCCCCACCCTCCAAAAATGCTCCAGCGATTGTGGCAGCAGCGCAATGCCATTACGCAGTACGAAGGGGACACATGGCCTGACAAGCAGCGGCGGGACCTCGGGGTGTTGAGCCACCGAGAGTGGAGGCAGGTGAAAAGAGCTCTGCCCCATCCTTGCCAGTTTTGAAGAAGCCACCAAAATGGATCAGTGCGGACAATGCCCTTGTCAGCATGAGCATTGTGGTGATCTTAGTTCTGGAACGATCGTTGGACACTCTGAAACAACAGGTCCCGCCAGCGACGAAGGGGAGGACACAGATGGGACACGGAGCCTTTCTCTCCGTCAAATCCACAAGGCCGACAGTTTCACAATTTCATCGGTCTTCATTAGGCAGTGGTTCGGGGTCCAGAGCTAGTGCAAGGTGGCGCAGAGCTCTCAGGGTGCATCATATCAGGCAAGTCAGGGCCCGTGTTGAAGCTGTGCGGGCGGCAAAGGAGGAGGAGGAGGAGGGGAGGAGGAGGTGAGGAGAGATTTCCTAGACACTGAAAGTTACCGAGTCCTGCCTTGGGAAAAAGGTTGGCGCGAATTTGAGGGGGGTAGGAGGAAGATGAGGAAGATCAGTTTGCTAGTGCCCCTCGACCAGTGGCCTTGGGAAATCAAGGTCCATCTTTCACATGAGTGCTTGATGCTCCATTTCCTCCAACATGATCCTCGCATTTAAGGCCATCAAAATGAACAACAGTTTACTGGGTGGCCACCCTCCTGGATCCCGGTTTAAAAAAAAATTCAGCACTTTCCTTCCACACACCAAAATAGAGAGTAAAATGCAGGAAAAGGATACATTTCTGATTGATCAACTGGAGACATTGTTGCGTTTGCTTCAGTTCTTCAAATGTCACGGTGGAACAACGCCAGCACGTGACAGCAGTAGAGTGGCCAAGTAGCCGTAACGGCAGCAGCAGCAGCAGGCAAGGTGGCAGAAGCAATGGGTGACCTCTGGCAATCTTTATTTACCACCTCACCAACGCATGCAATGAAAGGGCACAATACAACACCAGAGACCAGCTTAAGTCATGGTGCACGACTACTGCGTCTCAACACCGATGTTTTTGTATGTGTTCCGGACCCAAAATAGATTCTGGTATCCAAAATTGACGAATGGCCCGAGCTGGCTCGCCCCGCCTATAGTGTTTTGTCCTGCCACAGCAGACCAGCGTCATAATTGAGGAGCGGGACCTTCAGCACAGCCGGAGGAGTACATTACAGAACAAACGCATTCCAGCTTTCCACAGATAAGTGGATCGTGTTTTGACTTTTTTCATCAAGAGCAATCAAGGCATGGATACTCTGATGATGTTGGTGGCCCCAATTGCGAGGTCCCCGATTTAGATTTGCTGGTCCTACTCACATTCGCTCTCCAAACAAAAATGGTCACTCTTGAAATACTTATATTTAAAATTATCATTTCTTACTGCAATTTGTGTATTCTCAGTTCCTCAACAGTTTCATTTTTGGCTGGTTTTTGGGGTGTGAGGAGACTGTAAAAGACACCAAAGTTTTATGACAAAACCATATCCATTTACTCACTTCATCTTTTAGAATTTTTGCATATGTCAATGGTTTTGGGGGGTCATGTTGCCTCAAATCACAACAATTTTTAATAAGAGGGCTGAGAAAGTCATATTTAAATTTTTTGTGGGTCATGCTGCTTTGAAATGCAGCTATACTACAGGTCCAATTCTAAACAAATGTTGTTTCTAATAGACATTGTGTTCTATACAATTAGCGCAAAGAGGCTCATGGTCAGTTTAGAATTTTTGGGGGCATTTTGCTGTGACATGGCACTATACTACAGGTCCTATTAATAAAAAAAAAAAATTTTGTTTCTAAACAGACATTTGTTCTTCAAATTGTCCAAGAGTGACCAAGGGAAAGGTGCTTGGTCATAAACATGAAATAGGTATGGACACTGTAATGGACCACATATTTCAAAATGACTTGTTTTTACAAGATCTTAACATAGCTATCAATAACTGTATTGAGACTACCCATTTAAATATAATTAAAAAAAAGAACAAAAGACATGGTAGGGATTCCATCCGATTTTAAAAAATGTTTTTCTAGAATTAAACTACTAAAAAACTTGCATTGTACAAAATAGCTGTTAAAAAATTCCTCTGAAACTGTACAAGGGAGGTACCGGAATACTTCTCCACTATCTCTGAAGGTTATTCGCAGAGGACAGGATATGGTGCACGGACGAGAACAAAGTAACAGAGACCATTTCCTCCAGCACGTTGAGAAAAAGAGGAAAAAAAGAATGCCAAGATAAGGGTATATATGTACGTATAACCTGGGTGAAACAGGAGCTTAACCACCAGTATATCCAAGTGAATCTCCAAATTGGTCCCGCACTCAATACGGAGGGCAAAGCGCTAACCCAGGTCTTGACTGTTACTGAGGAAGGCTGGAGTTCTCACACTTCCGCTTCCCCACTCTGCTTCAGCAGGACAGTTTTTTCGTAGCTGCTCATCAGGGCATTTTAACCTGCGGTGTCTAATAGATGACGGATGCCAGACCTGGGCTCTCAACACCGCACCCACTGTAACTCCGGCCACTGGGTCATCTTGGCACAGGCACAGGCGTATAGTCAATGTCCAGTGAAACTAAAATGTGGTTGAAAGACTCCTTATTCGGCCACTTTTTTAAACTGGGGGTCAGACAGGTTTCAAATGGTCATACTGCGGTCTCCAGGACAAGTATAGTCAATGTCCAGTCAACAAAAATGGTGGTTGAAAGACTACTCCCTTTTTTTCCGGAACTTTTTAATATCCTAGGGGTCAGACAGGTTTTTAATGGTCCATACTGCGGTCCAGGAACAGTTTTTCTAGTCAATGTCCCCAGCTGAAACTAAAATGCGAGGTTGAAGACCTCCATTTTTCCGGCATTTTTTAATCTGGGGGTCATAGCAGGTTTAGGCTCATGCTGTACCCAGGACAGTAATAGTTTAATGTCCAGTTCAAACTAAAAAGGGGTTGAAAGACCCTTTTTTTTTTCTTCCGTCATCGTTTTTTAATCTCGTGGGTCAGTACAGGTTTAAGGGTCATACAGTGGGCCCAGGACAGGGATAGTATAATTTCCCAGTGAAACTAAAATGGTGGTTGAAAGACTCCTTTTTTCTTTTTTCCGGCACTTTTTAATCGTGGTGGGGTCAGACAGTTTAAATGGTCATACTGCGAGTCGCAGGAACAGAGGTATAGTCAAAGTCCAGTCAACATAAAATGGTGGTATGAAAGACTCCCTTTTTTCCTCCGGCACTTTTTAATTCTGTGGAGTCCAGACAGGATAATGGTCATCGAACTGTGTGCCCAGGCCAGGGATAGTATATGTCAAGTGAAACTAAAATGGTGGTTGAAAGACTCTTTTTTTCCAGCACTTTTTAAAATCTTGGGGGTCAGATAGGTTTAAAGGTCAAACAGCGGTCCGAGTGATCAAGTGTTATAAGCCCAATGTCCCAGTTTCAACTTAAATGGTGGTTGAAAGACTCCTTTTTCCCATTCCCGCACTTTTTTAATCCTGTGGGTCATGACAGGTTTACGGTATGCTGCGTCCCGGACGAGGGTTTGTCAATGTCCGTTCAACAAAAATGGGTGGATGAAAGACACCTTTTTCCGGCACTTTTTAATCAGGGGGTCAGACAGGTTTAATGGTCACTACTGCGGTCCAGGACATTCTGTCCATGTCCAAGTTCAAACTAAAATGGGGTTGAAAAGACTTTCCTCCTTTTTTTTCGGCACTTTTTAATCTGTGGGTCAGACAGGTTTTAGAGGGTCAAGCTGCGGTCCAGGACAGGGTTGTCACTGTTCAGTTCAACTAAAATGGTGGTTCAAAGACTACTTTCTTCGGTACTTTTAAATGCTGTTGGGGTCATGCAGGTTTTAGAGGGTCATGCTGCGTTCCAGACCAGGGATATTTCAATGTCCAGTTCAAGTAAAATGATAGGTTCAAATAATACTCCCTTCTGGGCACTTTTTAATTTGTGGGTGATGCAGGTTTAAAGGGGCCTGCTGTTTGGGGTACAAGACAGTGATAGTCAATGGTGTGTGACTTTTTTTCTGTGGCTATTTTATAGCCTAAGTGTTGTGCCTAAGATGTAGCAGGTATCCATTTGACCGTTGGTGGCTGTTAATTCCAGCTTCTCTCTTCCAGCCCTGTTTGGGTGGAAGAATGAAGGTGTTGTTGCTCTCCCATAAACTATCTAAGGTCATCGGGTGTTGATCGACTATCGAAAACATATCGAATTGTGGCCCGGACTATTGACTATCGCCCGATGACGATAGCCAACGTAACCGCTCAACACTACTTATGAGTATAAGGAGGATACAATCACCTTTCTAGATTTGGAATTGACAGGAGATGCAATCAGTGGAAAGATACACTCTTGCACATATAGGAAGCCCATTTCTGGGAATGGTCTATTATGTGCATCCAGTTGTCACCCAGGTCATGTTATTAATAATTTACCGGTTGGTGAGTTCGTTCGAGCTAAAAGAAACTGTAGAAGATTAGAGGACTTTGAAAAAGAGAAACTAGTTATTTCCCATAGATTGAAGGAGAGGGAATACAAACCTTGGCTAATACATAGAGCCATTAAGAAAGTGGAAAATAGAGATAGGTCAACTTTACTACATAGTTCCAAGAAAATCATTAGTGAACAACAGAAACATCCCTTATGTTTCACAACACAATATAGTTGTCAATACAAACAAGTTACTAACATCATACAAAAATATTTACCAATACTTACTGTGATCCTGTGTTACATACCATCCTCAAGGATGGATGTAAGTTTGTTGCTTCCAGACCACGGACTACTGGAAATGCAGTCTCGTCTAGTCTCTTTATTCCTGTAGTTACCAATCGAAAGTCCCACTAGTTAGATTTCACAGGTACATGGTACATGGTTAAGAGCAATGATTTTACTTTTTTTGTTACAGGTAAAACTTATAACTATGCTAGTTTTTTTGAGTGCCATAGTACTTTAAGAATTATCTACATGATATGTGGTGAACACTGCAATTTGCAATACATAGGCTGCACGACGAGATCCCTACATGTTAGGATCAGGGAACATGTACATGACATCAAATACCGTAATGTAAAAATTCTATCAGGAGCTGCTAAACATTTTAAAGAAGTACATCAAGGTGATTAAGATAATTTTAGAGTAAGAGCCATAGAGGGGGTTAACAGACCTGTACGGGGTGGTGATTGGAGGAAGTTTCTTACCAACCGTGAGGCATATTAGATTCTGACTTTAGACACTCGTTATACACTGGGATTAAATTTCAGGTCAGATCTTATGTATTTGTATTAATGTTTTGATTATGTGTATTATGCTTTATGTGATGTTTACCCATTTGTTCATTTATCGATTTTATTTTTCATCTATAGTGTGGTATTTTTGCACATGTTCTTTTTGGTATATGTTTATCACCATTTGTATCCCATAATGGGTTAATCTTCAGATGCAGATCAGTGATTGTAGTTCGGGAGGGTACTTATAGGGTTTGAACATTGCTCTATGTATGTTACGATTAAGAGCCAAGCTATCGGCTCGAAACGCGTAAAATTTGCAGCGATATATTTTTAAATTGTTTTTAACTTCCCCTAATAAAGTGTGTTTTTCTACCTAAACTATTATCTTGAGCACGAGTGCTGGAAAAGCTTTTTCTTCATACATGTTTGCAGTTGGGTTGTCTACAGCCGGATGTCCGTTTCCGAGCACCGTGTGTGGAAGGATTGTTTGCAAGCCTCCAATCGCCTGAGATCCCTGGTGAGCGTTTATCAACTTTTTTCTTCTGTATTTAAATAAATAAATCTCATTTGGCTCCTGGTCAAGCAAAAGGTGTTGATGTTCTTTTACTCAAAATAAATAGGGATAAGATAAGAGTAGCCATGCTACAGTCATTTTTTTTTTTTTTTGTTATATTTTTCTCTGGGAATTATATTGCTCAAATTTTGGCTGCATTACTGTAGCTTAAGTAGGAACTTTCCGACATCTTTTTATTTACTTTTTTACTATGATCCAATTATTGCTAACATCTGTGATGTTATAAAAACCTGCAAATATATAGGGTACTGTAATTAAAGGACTTATCTAGGAGTTTAAAGATTTCATTGAACACTATAAACAACATTTATATTAAAAAGTGTAAATATTCTACTAATTTCATGTGTTTCTTCTTTCTTTCTTTTGCCTACTTATACATCTATCATAAAATCCATTTTTTGAAAAAAACTTTCTTTTTGTGGGGGGTGCAGATCTTAGTATTTTTTCCTACAATTTCCCCGACTGCATTCAATATGAAATTTTTTCCCCCCAAGTTATTAATTTAGGGTCTATGTGCGCCATAATTGTGTAATTACCCAACTTGTACTTTTTTATGATAATGATAGTCTAGGAAACCATTATTTTAAACACAGAGCGCAGTCTCATTTTCATAACAGCATACAACCCCCACTCTAAATTTTTTTTCCTCTGCCCCATTACTGTTTTTGCAATCCTGCAAAGGGTCAAAAAAAATATTTTCCCCCCACCCCGTAATTTCTTAATGTAAATTTCTTCATTCACTTTCAAAGTACAGGCTGGCAAGAGTGAATTTAGCTGTCGATCTCTGCCAGGCCACCGAATACAGGAAAAGGGGTTCCTGACTAACCTAGTTTAAAAAAAACCCCCTGATTAGATGAACTTCAGTGAGGGCCCTGGAACAATGAACGTCACATGTTTTACAGGAGATAAGGGGTAGGGGAGTACCATGCACCTTGCCTTGTTCTGTACAGCAGGACAAGTAAATCATTTTTAATAAGTATTAATTACAAACTTTTTAAAGCGTTGGGAGCCGTGTAAAATAAAAAGAAAATCCAGGATAACCCCTTTTAAATTTTCTTTTCTGATTTTTTTTTCTATCATACATTAAAGTGTTTCTGAATTGCTTTTATCATCAGTCTAAAAGAGCGCTGCAGTTATAGAGATACTGCAAAAAATTTTTTACTATGTTTTTGACTGTAACAAACTTCAGTGATGACATTTTCACAATGCACACAGTAGCAGGAATGTTTGAGGTGAGTGAACAGCCAGTGCCCTACACTCACCTTCTTTAAAATTGTACTGCTTTTCACATTAATATTTTTCCCGAATTTTGGGCCCGGCATGCAAATGTTATACACACCGATCAAAAATTATTATGACCACCAGCTAATATCAAAAGCAACCAAAGTGTGTAGCACGACGTAGTGGACAGAGGGGGGTGACCCAAAAAGACCGGCACATCCGGGCAGATGCATAGGGACTGGAGCATCCAAAGCAGTACTAAATTGAACATGAAGATCAAGGTGATCTAGAAGATGATTAACTGAATTCAAGTGTTCAGAATTAGGAGGCCATTGTAATATTTGGAAGTCTTGGTCATGCCATTTCAACCAATGTTGGACATTTATAGCCGTGTGATTTGCTGGAAGATCCCATCCGCCGCAGGGAAGACAATCAGCATGCAGGGCCTACCTTAGGGCAGTACTGGAGGTACTGCCATAGTAGGCCTGGATCAAAACATGGTGGTGGGAGTGTCATGATTTGGGACTGCATGAATGCTGCCTGCTGTGGGAATGCTGCCTACAGGTCAGTAAACATGAATGCCAACATGCACTGTCTCATACTAAAGCAGAGCATGATCCCCTCCCTTCGAAAACGGGGCCGCTGGAAAGTATTTCAACATGATAATGACACCAATCACACCTTCGGAGACCACTGCCTTGCTAAAGAAAATGAGGGGTAAAGGTGGACTGGCCAATATGTTCCAACCAAAGCGAAAAGGGCATAGGGTGCATCCTCAACGGGAAGGGGAGGGGCCAGGGCTCAACTTTTACCAGCTCGTGATGTTGTCATGAAAAAGTAAAGGGGATTCCCCGTGGGCAAAACCGTGAAGTCTAAAGGGGCCCAAGAAGTTTAAA
>JAODAL010084386.1:0-10935 GCA_025379985.1 Phyllomedusa bahiana
ACCCGCGCTAATCGATGTCACTTCGAAAAACCCTTTATCGAAGCGCCGCATCGCTTGATCGATCTCGTAGCCAATGAAATCGCTCAAACTACACCGGACAAAAGACCCAAACTCCAGTGGACAAAACTTTTGATTTTTTACAAAGGGTAAAGCTTTTATACAAATTTTTATGACCAAAATCATCTCGGGTTGCATTCTCAGGTTCATCGACCTCCCAGCGGAGACAGAAGGAAGTTCTCCAGAGTCCTTTCTGGAGATGTTGCAGATAAACACCTTTGGAAGAGATAGCTTCTCGGTCCTGTTTACCATTGAGAGGGCACATTCGATCTTACCCAAACCCCTGCCTCCGGGTGCTACATCACGCACCTTAATCGCTAAATTTTTTTTACGGGGAAAATAGACACCTCGTTTCTCCATATGTGAAAAGGGCCCTTTTATTTAGAAGCATATAAATTCTACCTGGACTTCTCCTTGGGGGTACAGAGAAAATGTTGCCAGTTTGCCTCATTAAAGGCCAAGCTGGAATCATGAGTTGCTTATCTATCCAGCTTGGTTTCGAATGCAGAATGGGGACTGCTCTGTCTTCTTTGAGACTTCAGAGGAGGCACACACCTGGCTAGATGCCAATTCTCCCAGATCTCCTTGGAGGGACCCTTGATATGGTACCATGTTAGATCCCTGACAGACAAATTCTCCTACTAGTCTTTTTTCAAATTTATGAAGATGTTTACTGAGGATATTGGTGGGGTTTCCCCTTCTTATTTACCTATTTATTTCTTGTTTTTTGCTGAATTCCAGCTAATTTTTATCTTATGGGTCCTTTTCCCTAGGGGACATGTTTTTCACAACACGTTTTGATATGGGTTTCTCTATTGTTTGGGTAAGTCGTCTCATTTTTTTGCTGGGGTGCAGGGTTTGTGGGAATGTTGTCTGTTGCCATGTGTGGGGACCACCACTTTACTATGCAGGGAAGATTATGCTATTGCCTTAATCGTTTTCTCCCTTTGTTATATAGTTTCAAAATTATGTAATGGGGGTTCTTAAGTTCTTTTCTTGGAATGTTTGGTTTTAAAAAGAAAATTAGAAAGGGTTTGGTTTAGGCATCTCGCTCCCTTTTATTGTGTGGTGTGCCAGGAGCCATTTTACAATACAGGAGGGATCGCTTTTAAAAGGGAAAAGAGACCGAGGCCTGGGAAGGGGTTTTTTTCTACATTGCCTAGTCAAAGGTAAACCGCTTACATCACTTGGGTTCGACATGACAGTTATTCACAAGGCCATTTCCCTAAAAATGGCCCCATGTCCTTTTTAAAATTTTGGTGATTTTAATTCCACATGGGATTCTATCCAGGACAGATTTTCTCCTGGTTCACTTTCCACTCAAACACGAGCTCCCTCCTCATTACAGCTCACTGTGGAGGAGATTGGCTTGACTGATATCTAACAACATTTAAACCGCTACAGGGGCCTTTTCAAGCTTCTTGCTGGGCCACTATGCTCTGTCTAGGATAGACCTGATACTTACCCGCCTGCAGCTGCTCCCCTTTTTATCCAACTGTTCCTATCTTTCTAGGTCCATCTCGGATCATTCTCCAGTGCGACTACACTTGCAATGGTCAGATATCACCCCTTTAAAAGAGTTCATTGCTCGAAAGTGGACGAATTGGCTAGGGCAGTTTCTTGTTCTGAACTGTAATATATTTGAGACCCTCTTCTGAAAACAGGGACACCTTGGAATCTCAGTAGTGTTTATACAGTCAAAACTACAAAAAGAACACTAGTATGTTTTTTCTACTACCTTCTCAAACCCAGGGCGAGAATATGGTAAGCTTTTTGTTAATCCATAGGATACCTTGAGCCTCCGGTAATGACTAACTTTAGATTGGCAGACAGCCGCGAACTGTTGAACCCTATGGAGATAGGGGGAGTGTTTTGCAATTTTTATGCTAACCTCTACTCTACTAAGCTAGAAATCTCTAGTTTGGGAATTCAGGAGTATCTCAAAAAGATTGACATCTCATTGTTGTCTCAATAGCATAGAGCTGAGCTGGAAGTGTCTCTCTCTGCCCAGGAAATCGAGAGTGCCATGTCCACTTTTTCCAATGCCAAGTCTCCGGGTACAGACATGCTCCCTATTGAATTCTTTAAACAAGACTCTGAATTTTTTGCAGAGCATTTGTTACAGCTACATAATCAGGCATTTGAACGTCAGGCATTACCCCTGTCATTGTTGAAAGCATTGATAGTGGTGATACTTAAACCAGACAAAGACCCAGCACAGTGTTCCTCATATCACCCAATATCTCTTTTGCAGACGGACGTCAAGATCCTGGCAAAAGTCTTAGCTCTGCACCTTAATTCTCCCATCTTATCTAAAATTCATGCTGACCAATAAGGGGGTTCATTGCCGATTGTAAACATCATGGTGGATCAAACTCCTTGTCTGATACAATGAATCTCCAGGCATCCCATTCTAGTGCTGGTTCTAGAGTCTTGGTGTCTTTAGACACAAATAAGGCATTTGACTCGGTTGAGTGGGATAATCTGCCGGCAGTGCGCTGGAGATTTGGCTTTTGCCTTAGATGGGAGCCAACGTCCTGTAAATCATGCCCATGGGCTTGGAGTACCGGGATAATGGGATATGTCCTCTCGTCGATTGTTTCTCCACTTTTCCGTGACACTCGGCAGGATTTCCCCCCCTCTCTTCTCCTATTTCATGTAGCAATAGAAACTTTAGCTGTTAAAATTAGACAAGACCTCCTAATCCCCAGCTCTTTTACTAAAGGTCTTCATTAAAAAGACATGCTATATGCAGCTGATGTCCTTTTGTATCTACAGGATCATGAGATGTCTTTCCCTCAGTCAGTGGACAATTGACATCTTTGGTCTTCTGATAAATTAGAGTAAATCTTGGAGAAGTTCCCTTGGTAACTTCTGCCTCCCTGTCTGTGAGATGGGTTTCTGAGTGCACATATTTAGGGGCTAGGATTTCCAAGAATTTGTAGAATTAAATTTGAACTCTCTTATGGCTTTCCTTAAAGCTAAGTGTAACTGTAACGGACTTGGTAGTGGATCCACAGGACCACCGCAGGCGATGATGAGCTAAGCCACGGCCAGGGGAAACTGAATCTAAGTAGCGCCCCCGTTTACACCAGTAGGGCCCGCCTCAAAGTCGGGATGGACTTGCTGCGCTTGAGGCTACCAGGTCGTCCCCCCTGACGTGAACTTGCCTGCGGGCGGCAGCCGAGGTGCAGCGAGTACAAAAAACGTTAATCCCAAGAACGAAGTGGTAGGGCCATGCAGTAAATGGTCGTGCAGGCGGGCAATGGTTCGTGTCGTGGAACAGGCGAAATAGGTCAGGCAGGCGGCAGAGGTTTCGGAGTCGAGAAAAGCGAGCAAGGACCTGGGTACAACTGCTAGGCTAATAGTACTAACAGGAACGCTTTTCTCAAAGGAACGGGGCACAAAGATCCAGCGGGGAAGAGACGTTGGACCTAGAACTCAAATAGAGACAGCGCCCGGAAAAATAAGCCAATTTTTTGTTGACCTGCGCACTGTGCCCTTTAAATGTTACATGAAACGTAGCGCGCAGAGCGGGGCGCGCTAGGGGGGCGCGCACTCTCACCTCCGCCACATGGGAGACGCGGAGCGAGACGGGAGCGCGGTCAAGGTGATGAGACGGGACGGATGCAGGCCGATACGGCGGCAGTGGACCCGCGGCGGCACCCTGGTGCCGCCCCGGGGACACTGCCCTCGGGGGACAGACGGGTGCGACCGCGGTCCGTGGACCGGACCGCGGCGCAACCCGTACAGTACCCCCCCCCTTAGACCTCCCCTCCTTTTTAGGACGCAGAAACCTGAGGAGGAGGGTACGATTCAGGATGTTGCAGTCTGGCTCGCAGGACCTCTCCGCGGGGCCGAAGCCCTTCCAATCATCTAACGAGGAAGGAAGCTCTTCCCTCGGACCGTCTTCATCTCCAAGATTCCTTTTACCAACAAAGAATGTCCGCGGACTTGGCTACATGGAAGCGAGTTTACATGTCGCTGAGAGAGAAATGGGTTCAGAACCAGCGCTTAAGGAGGGAGACATGGAATGCGTATTGGATCCGGCGAGAGGAGGCAGGAGAGCTTTTACGTCACCCCCTGGTTCAACAACTGCCGAAGAACCTTGTAAAGGGTCCGAGGAAAACGAGGCCCAATTTTGAGACTAGGAGACCCTCATGGCGCACGTAGCTTGAGGAGACCAAAACTTTGTCCCCCTTGGAGGAATGTGGTGGCGTGGTCTTCTCCCTCTTACTCAGCCTGAGTCGTTCATACGGCAGAGCCCCGAAGTAAGGGGAACAGTCGCGTCTCCTGGCCAGATGGCCTTGAAACCCGAACTTGGGTCGTTGACAGCGGCACCTCCGAATTAGCGGCAGGGGAGGGGGGTTGCGGATGGCGCCATAGAGGCTACAAAAATGGAGAGACTCCGGCTGCCTCCGAAAATCGGATGGTTGATACGAGAATTCGGCCCCAGGGATTAGCTCGGGGCCCCGTTTAGTCCTGACGACCAGATACAAAGTGGACGATAGGTATTGTCCCCCAGAATCTTTCACATTCCCGCTCCACCTGCCCATTGGATTTGAGGGTGATATGCTGACGAAAAGTCCAGTTTTGACTTTGCAAGACGGGAGCATAGTGCACGCCAAAATCGGAAACAAATTGACACCGCGGCTCTAGGGGGGGTGGTAGACAATGTGTGACGGTAACCCAAGTAGTCGGAAAAACAAGTCGGAAGAACTGATGGCTAATTGTGTAGCAGACGGCAGGACCCGGGGAGAGGTACGAAGGGGGACATCTTATGAGAACCGTCGTAACCCCCAGATAGACCGTATTACCCAGCAGAGGCCGGAAGAACAGTTATGAAAGTCATGGCTAAGTGCACCAGGGAATCTCAGGCACGGGGCAAGTGAAGCAGGAGACCGGCCGGCCTCTGGCGTGGACGTATGTTCCAGCACATGTGAGTGACAGGCGAGCGTGAATCCTTGACATCCTGTGCCTAGGGTAGGCCACCAGTAGTGCCTGTGAGATCAAAGCGTAGGATCCGTGCTCCTGAATTACCAGCCAAGAGAGAAGCTATGGCCCCATTCCACACATTATTCCTGAGATGCGGCGGCACGAAGGTCTTCCAGTAGGGGACGTTCTGGGATCTGCGGGAGCCAACGTGAACCAACCGTCGGAGGAAATTATTGTTGTGACACGGTTCGTCACCGCCACGTCCCGAGCACGGGAGAGGGCGTCGGCCTTGATGTTATTCTTCAGCAGGTCGGAAATGTATAGTGAAAAGTCGAAGCGTGAGAAAAGAATACCATCGGCGCTTGGCGAGGAATTCAAACGCTGGGGGCCGTCTGTAGATACAGTAAATTCTTATGGTCCGTAAAAAAGTCGATAGGATGGCGAGCCCCCTCCAGCAATGTCGCCACTCCACCAGGGCTAACTTGATGGCCAAGAGTTCCCGGTCCCCAATGGACATAGTTCCGCTCCCGCCGGCGAAAAGGTCTTAGAAAGAAGAACCCACATGGTGAGAATATTGCCTCTTGGGGCCGTTTCTTTTCTGTGTGAGGACTGTGCCCCTGCCCCCACATAAGAAGCATCCACCTCCAAGGAAAACCCGGCTTCTCGGAATCAGGCCGACCAGAACAGTTCAGTTGGAGAAGCAGTTTTCAGACCAACAAAACGGCCGTTTCTCAGCTCATGAGACCCATCTCGGTTTCGCGTTCTTCCAAGTGAAGGGCCGACGAAAGGATCCACCAAGGTGGGAGAAGTGTGGAATAAAATTGTGCGGTAATAGATTCCGCGAAGACCCAGAAGCGCTGGATGCCCGAGACCGACAGGACCAGGGCCATTGCAGGTAACCTTCGCAAGAGTTTAGCTGGGTCTCTTCAGGCCCCTATTGGATTTGAGACTATATACCCGAGGAAAGGGTAAGGCTTGGATCTGATGGAAAGAACATATATCCCCCAGCTGGCGTACAGACGATTGCGTGCGAAGGACGTCGCAGAACCTGGCCGCACTTGGGTTCGGTGCGTCTGAAGATCGGGGGGAGAAAATTAGGATTCATCCAAGTACACTACAACACAGGTGTACAGAATTCCCGGAAGACATGCGTTCACCCAATTTTGAAACACTGCTGGACGGTTGCATAATACCTCAAAGGGCATTACGAGATATTTCAAAATGTCACAACACCCGGTATAAAACGCCGTCTTCCACTCGTTCCCCTCTCCCGAATATCTGCTTAGGTTGTAGGCACCTCGCAGGTCCAACTTTGGAAAACACTTTAGCCCCCTTTGAAGGCGTCAAAAAGTTCTGCGATCAACGGGAGAGGGATAGAGCGGTTTTTTTTACGTTGATTATTTATTGAATTCCGCCGGTAGTCAATACACGGACGAGGAACCAACCTTCTATCAGTACGAAGAAAAACCCGGCTCCGGCTGGGGAGAGACATACGGAAAAACCCTTTCTGCAAGTTCTCTTGTATTGTAGGCCACCATGGCCCCAGGGTCTCCGGTACAGAAAGCGGGTAGACCCTTCCCCTGGGCGACTGGTTCCGTGTAAGAAGGTCAATGGTGCAGTCGTACGGCCCGTGTGGTAGGCAGCGTAGCCGGCCCTCCTTCCTCGGAGAATACGTCCAAAGTCCTGGTTAACTCCAGCTGGTAGACCTGGCAGGGAGCTCGGCTATAGCGGGATTGCGGAGAAGTGGTAGGCACCGGGCGAGTAACCCACTCCAAGACAGAGGTTCATGGCATTCTGGTCCCAACGCAGGACCTCACCGATCTTCCAATCACGTAGGGGCGTACGTTGCAGCCAGGGAACCCCAAGAGGATCGCCGAGGAAGCACGGGACAGACGTGGAACCTGAACTTCTCCTTATGTAGAGCCCCCACCCCGGAGAGTCACGGCACCGGTTATATACTTGGATGGGATCAGTGAGGAGCTCCCACTAACCGGGAAATCAGCAAAGTTTTTTCAGGCGAACTACAGGCATACGCGTAGCCTGGATACCAGAGAGTCATGGATAAAGTTCCCGGCTAGACGCCCGAGTCCAGGAAGGCAGAACTCCGGAACGAAGAAACACAGCGTGCAGACTTCACCTCCACTGGCATCATCAAACGTGGAAGCGGGAGGAATCTGCACCAAGAGACCGCCGCTCCCCACGGCACCTAGGTGAGAGCATTTCCCGAGCTGAGGATGGAAGCAGCCACTCTTTCTTGGCGAAGCGCTCCTCCTGCCTTCAAGTGAACCTGATATCGATTCGAGTGGCAAGGAGAATAAGTTCGTTCAAGGAGAGCGGGGAGTACTCTTGCTAGCCAAAGCGTCTTTAACCCTGCAGACAGACCCTTTTTGAAGGAGGCGCAGAGGGCAGCATCGTTCTCACTCGAGCTCCGAACCAGATACGGAAATGACCCGCATAGTCACCCACAGAGGACTCGCCCTGACGAAGGCCCAAGAGGGCAACTCAGCAGAGGAAGCACGCTGCCGGCTCCGTCCTCAAAAACGTGCGGAATTCCTGGAGGAAGATCGGAAGGTCCGCAGTGACCCACAGGGTCGCTATCCTGTCCCAGAGGGGGTTTGCCACAAGCAAAGGGCCTTCCCGGAAAGTAGGCTCAACCACGGAATGCCACTTTAGACCTCGTCCGGAAGGAAACTGGTCCGCCATCAGCTCCACGTGCATAGAGCACTGCATAATAAACCCCGGCAAGCTGGGGGTTCCCCCGAAAGCTGGATGGTAAGAGGGAGCCGAAGCTTGGGTCCCACTGTGGCCAAAGGAACTGCAGAATATAGAAGGGAGCCACAGACCGGAGGCGGCTGCGGGGGATGCTAAGAGTGAAGCATCAATGCCGAGAGCTGCCCAACTGCTGACCTTGTTGTGCGAATGTTGCGTTTGCCTGGGCAACAACCGTCGTAAATCTGAGAAGCTTGGCAGGGGCACCTTGGCTGGAGCCAATGGCTGGATCTTACTGTAACTGTAACGGACATGGTGTTATGTGGATCCACAGGACTCACCGTCAGGCGATGAAAATCAAGCCACGCCAGGGAACGGAATCTAAGTAGCCCCCTGTTTTACCAGGGAGGCCCGGCCGCAAAGCGGGATGGACTTGCTGCGCTTGTGAGGCTACCGAGTGTCGTCCCCCCTGACCGTGACTTGCCTGCGGCGGCAGCCGAGGGTGCAGCGAGGTACAAAAACGGGTAATCCAAGAATCGTAGTGGTGGGCAGGCAGTATGGTCAGGGCAGGCGGCAATGGTTTCTTGGGGGTCGAGGACAGAAGGCGATAAGGTCAGGGCAGGCGGCAGAGGATTTCGGCTCGAGAAACGTAGCATGGTCTGGGTAGACACGGCAAGGCTAATAGACTAACAGGAAACGCTTTCTCAAAGGAACGGGGCAACAAAGATCCAGCGGGAAGTGAGACGTTGGACCTAAAAACCCCCCTTTCCCCCCCCAAATAGATGACAGCGCCCGGTAATTAGCCAATTACGGCGCACTGTCCCTTTTAAATTTACATGAACGAGCGCCGCGGGTTGCGCGCTAGGGGGCGCGCACTGTAAGGCGCACTCCGCGGCCAGCATGGGGACGGCGGAGCGAACGGGTGTAGCGATCGGTCCAGTGAGGAGACGGGACGGATGCAGCCCACGGGCGGCAGTGGGACCCGCGTGCGGCACCCGTCCCCGCCGGGGACCTGCCGCGGGGGAACGCGAGTGCGACCGCGGGTCCGTGGGACCGGGACCGCGGCGCAACCCGTTACACTAAGATTGCTAAGTGTGATAAGTTACCTTCACCTTTGATGGCTCATGTAAGCCTAGTCAAAATGATCCTATTTCCTAAAATTTTATATAGTAATTCGCATATTCCCAGGTGAATTAGAGTAACCAGTAAACCAGATAATTCCACAACACTAAATTCCCTTTTAAGTGCCTTCATTTGGCATGGGGATATAATGTAACTGCTTATGTGGGTTTTGCAAAGCCCTTGGGATTTGGATGGTGTAGTGCTCCCAGATCTCCGTTTTATTATTGGGCTTCCCAGTTAGCACACTTGATTGGCTGGGAGAAAGGGGATGCTATTATAGTATACAATCTTATATTCCATGGCTCTTTACCCTCTTAAACTAAACCATTACTGGATATTTTGGATTATCGTGCACTGACTCAGAGATCTCTTAAGACCAATCCTATACTTAGACAGAGCAAATTGTTGTGGGATCAGGTGAAAAAATTGTACTACACGAAAGGAGTTGATCCTTTTACTCCCCTGTGGGATGATGATAGCCTGCCTGAATTAATGGGGTTGAACTCCACAATATGGAAACAGCACAGAGTTGTTTATGTCTCTCAGCTATATAGTGCCTCAACTCTAAAGACTCTTTTTTTCATACTTCCAAGTGAGACGTGTTACAATTGCAATTTCCTACTGGGCCTCCATCTTTCATGGAATTTCCACTTCCCAGTCTGTTGGTCTCCCCTCCTCCCTGTGGTCACATCTCTATGCGGTACTCCACAGTGCTACATCATAAGTTGGACTCCCTTGATAGAGCCAAGAAAAGTCCTTTGGGAGGGGAATGTGGGCCCAATCTCTGACGAGCAATTGTTCTTGCCTTGTCGGCCACTAAGGAGGTATCTCCTAGATATGGTAAGGAGTTTAAATTTTCAATGAGCAATCGGGCATTTGTTATGTGCCCATCTGTCATTTATTTCTGTCTAAGAAATGTTGTCATTTTTTTTCTCGCCTGCGGTAATTTTGAGAGTTTCTGACTACTGTTGCATTGATGTATATGTACTTTGCTAAAATGCCATGTCAGATGTATTTATACGATTCTGTCTATTCTTTTCTCATCAATTTTGCAATAAAGTTAATTTGGTTGCAAAAAAACCGTTCAAGCACAGGCATACAATTTACTCCGATTCAGCGCAGGCCAAGTCACAATACATTTATTGAATATAGAATGCAAACAGCTAAAGCACAGGTAATCCTACACTATAAATCATATTGCATACTACACTAATGCCTCTGCATAGATCAAATACATGTCATGCAATGAAAAGTAGCAGCCATGTAAAAAGTGATAGGAAGTGGAAAGAAGGCGATAGGCAGGGAAAGTCTCAGTTCCCAAGCTTTATTAAAAGACACACTATGGTACAATATAGTATAGGCTTAGAGCAGGTTTTGGATCAGCCTCTGGCAGTTCAGGATGGATATACTCAATCGTCTTAAAATGTTGCAAATCCTATAGATACATAAAGCGCCCTTTTAAGGCCCCTCTTTACACGGCTTTTTTCGAACGTATTTACAACATTTTCGATGAAAAAACTTTTGAAAAACAGTTAAAATCAGTTCAAATAATGCCCTAAGTGTGGCACGATTTTTTAACTGATTTTTCCCCACGGATTCCCATCTACAATCATTTAGGGGTGAATCCCTCCGGAAAAAATTTACATGTAATTGTTTTTTTCCCTCCTGCCGCGTCAATCCCCCGGCGGCAATCCGGGAAAAATTTTGCGTCGGTGAAACACAGCCCTATTTTCTATTTTAAATCAATAGAAAAAAGGCTGTGACTTATTTTGGACGGATTTTCCGACGGGTTTTTCCCTCGGCAAATCCGTCCGAAATAAGCCTGTAAAGAGGCCTAACAGTTCTTAAGGCTCAGGGCCCCTTTAATTGCACAAAAATTTGATCCTCAGGGAATAGTCCATAATATACCAAATGGTACATAGGCTCCTTTTGGGCACAGAGTCTTACAGCTAATATTCCAGGACATCAGACATTGCAGACATTGTGCAAAAAGAATATGCAAAGAGGTTTCCTCCCTGAAGAGGCAGCTTGAGCGATAACTTGTCTTGCACTGGATGCAGGCATGCTTGAGCAGCCTCAGAGGCAGACCTCCTGGTATAGCCATCCTTACAT
>JAODAL010084387.1:0-10935 GCA_025379985.1 Phyllomedusa bahiana
ACTGTTGTGGATGTTAATTTCAGCTTCTCCAGCCTTGTTTGGGTGTAATAATGAAGGTGTTGTTGCTCTCCCATAGACTTTAATGGTAATCGCTCATAATCGATGCTCACTATCGAAAAACCTTATCGATAGCGGCCGACTATCGACTATCGATCGATCTCGATAGCCAGCGCAATCGCTCAACACTAGTTCTCAGTCTATAAAGCACTAAAACTTAACTTTTATTATGTATAACACTTAACCTCTATAACACACTTTTTAAAAACCTGATTTCTAACCTCTCAATTTGTCTCATAAATTTATGCCTTTCTAATTGTGAAGGAATAACTCCTTTTCTATTATCAAATCTGGTGGAACCTATTATATCCGCAGGGAACCCCGATAGATACAGTGATTTGCTAACTGCAAAAAGGATCCAAAAACATCTTACTTGGGCAGTCATCCCTAATCTGATGGGCATGAAGCATATACAGTTTCCATGTGAAACCCTCTGCAGCAGGTAACACAGTGAAAAGAGGTAGACAATCACAAATTAAAATGTCATGCCTGACCTCCCCAACATGTTTCACCAGCTAACTGGCTTCATCAGGGGATAGAGGTCCGGTTCCATGTGGTCTAGTTAATTTCCTTTTATATGGTCTTAGGTACACACCCTATTCAGGTGCTCACCAATTAGCCACCAGAGATTCAACAATACCCATTCCCCCTTTCAAAACACACCCCTTTCTCTCCTCCATGCATACTAATACCATTTATTGCCGCTGTATTTCTTATAACCAACATTCCTCTTTGATAGCAGTGTGCCGCGTAATGTAGGACCTATTCCGCTTAGTCCGTTCTAGGAGAGCCACGCAGTCGCAGTAATGTGAGAGAAGTTGGGTGGAAGCCCGTCACAGTAAGGGCGTAAATGTCCATTGACGCAGTACGCGGGCGCAATGGTGAGATAGGGCGAAAGCCCGCAACGTAGATGGCGAAATTGCCTGTTATGGCGAAATGTTGGTCATAAGAACGCAGCGGCAGTGAATGGTATTAGTATGCAGTGAGGCGAGAACGGGGTGTGTTTTGACAGGGGGATTGGGTATTGTTGAATCTCTGGTGGCTAATTGGGGAGCATCTGAATAGGGTGTGTACCTAATACCATATAAAAGGAGAGAACTAGACCACATGGGACCGGACCTCTATCCCCTGATGAAGCCAGTTAGCTGGTGAAACATGTTGGGAAGGTCAGACATGACATTTTAATTTGTGATTTTCTACCTCTTTCTACTGTGTTACCCGCTGCAGAGGGTTTCACATGGAAACCTTATATGCTTCATGCCCATCAGATTAGGGATGATTGCCCAAGTAAGATGTTTTTGGATCCTTTTTGCAGTTAGCAAATCACTGTGTATATAGGGTTTCCCTGCTGATATAATAGGGTCCACCAGATTTGATAATAGAAAAGGAGTTATTCCTTCACAATTAGAAAGGGATAAGTTTATGAGACAAATTGAGAGGTTAGAAATCAGGTTTTTAAAAAGTGTGTTATAGAGGTTAAGTGTTGTTCATAATAAAAGTTAAGTTTTAGTGCTTTATAGACTGAAAACTGATAGAGTTTAAGTTTGCCTCTGACAAAATAGTAAATATAGAGTGTTTAGAGACATACTTTTTAAATAAGAGACAAGTAAAAGTTATGTTTTAACTGTATAATCCTCCGTTTTTCTTTTCTGTAATTTTTCGATATCCTGGAGTATTCTGTCTGACTGCTATTATTGTCAGTAACTGGTTTATGGTTTACTAGACAGTTTTCATACATGTGGCCCTTAGTGTTAGAGTTATTTAGTGTGTTCAGGTGCAATATCAGGCCTATGCCAGCTATGGTCTGGGAACACTTGCCTGGCAAGTTGAATAGACAACTGTGGAGATAAGCAAGTCTACTCCCTACTGCAGACCTACTCTTCACTGTATTGATTCATCGTAGCAAGGGAGGATTTATGGAACACCTAGATCACTGTGATGTAATCAACTACTACTTCAATCCTCTCCTCTGCTACCTCTCATTACACATATACACAGCGCAGAGCTATTTGTGACAATTATACATTTACAAAATATTACATACAACCAAAAAATAGCCTCAGTAAGATATATCAAAACAGTCTTATCATGCCATAATTTACATACGTATAATGTTTATCTGTTATAAACACAAAGGAGGGACCTCAGGGCCACCAGATACTACAGCATATTATATAGTAATGTAAAAACATAGTAAATAATATTAATAAGCAATATGTCACCAATGGAGTTGATTTATGATACATGCAATCTTCAAAAACGTATATTGAGAGAGGCTAAAAAAATGTTTTGATATAATGTTCATGATCTGCCTAATTTAGTGCATTCTATACTTTAATAAAAGAAAATTTATAAGCGTACCTACATCAGGAGACTGAAGTACTGTTTTCATTTGGGTCAATGCAGAGGAGGCAATGGTCAACCCACAGTAACGAGCATCCAAAATATTTTACCAACCTAGAGTTGTGCTGCCTAACTACAGTGAAGTAGTATATACATGTATGTAGGTCCTGGCTGATACTGCTGCTCAGTATCAGACTGGGGTCCAGTGTGTGGAGTTGGTTCTAGGGACCCACCCTACATCTACTCTACATAAATCTTGCTTTCCGCCTCTCTTTTGTTCCCTTTCTGCCAGTTTCTATATCTTGCTATTTCTGTCTCCCTTAAAAAGCAGCCTAATCCTGCAATGCTCAGGGGTCCATCAGGTGTTTCCCCTGCTCCTCTCTGGGCCAGTCCGAGCCTGCCACCACTTTGTGTTCATTTGTCTGCTGTCTGGTGCTTAAGGCAATGTATATGCATTCAGTAAAGAGAACACTCTGTTTTAAATATGAGATCTTGTTGCCTTTGGTAATTATAGTAATTAGTCCCATGTAGCATAATGATATCATACCTACTGCTGGCACTATTGGCATCAGAGCTAAGTGATGGAAGCAATGGGCTAATAGTATGATGCGTGACCACTAGGGACGCTGGTTGGTTGCAGCAGTTACATGCTGGCTGTTAGTAAGTAAAGAACAGAGTGTCCTTTTTCTGCTTATTTGCTATATCACCGGGCAATTGGAGAGTAAAGTACACTTTGCTTTGTATTTTTAAGGTTTTTTAGGTTTTTATTTTTCAATTTAAGGGGTAGAATATGTTATCCACAAGCCAATATGATAGGGTTGCAGAGGTATTAAGAGTTCTTTGAGATTCTGAGGGAACTGAGGGGGGTTGTGGTGAGTCGAACCTCTTACAATTAATTTCTGTATAGCACACTTAGGCAGTGTTCACACGGCTTAATTAAGCCGTAATTGCGGTACTGCCCCATAGACATTGCATTATTCATGGCGCGTACGCGACGTATATAATGTGCATGTCACTTTCTCCCCCCACGGCGGATTCGCCGAGCGGGGAGGAGCGACGGAATCCACAGTTCTCTATCAGAACTGTGGATTACCGTAGTTACTGGGACAGATTAGAGCCGTACTGCAGCGCAAATACGGCGTGCAGTACGGCTCCAATCATTCCCAGAATAAGCCGTGTGAACGAGGCCTTAGGGTGCGTTCACACGGCAGTGGACAAATACTGGTCGGTTTACCTGGCCGGTATTTGTCCAGTTTTGCGGCCGTCCCCATGGCCGCGGGGGGGTAAGGCTTTTCTCCGCGATGAACGGAGAAGAGCCCTCCCCCCTCCCATTGAGGTGGGAAGAATGAACATGCTCAATGCTTTTTGAGCGGCTCGCAGGTGGAAAAACCGCCGGGCGGAAAACCCGTGCAGTGGGGACTGCTGCATGGGTTTTCCATAGAGCACAATTGTGCTCATTTTTGGCCGGTTTTTCAGGCGGTCTGCAAAACCGCAAACCGGCTGAAAAACCAGCCGAAAACCCGTGCCGTGGGGACATGCCCTTACAATATCAAACAGGTTCTACTGTAGTGCAGTTTAACAGGATTTATTCAAGTTCATTGCCAATACAGTAAACTCCATGTGGAAACATCAGTGGTAACAGCAATTAAATGCTTCCTGACATTCACATAGTCTTGCTGCTTCACATGGGGAAGGTGGGGTGGGGTGGGGGGGGGTAATAAGCTCACAGGTACCTAATTTTCTCCATTCTTATCCTGCAACTCCTGTGCTGTGATCACTGGCTGCTGTATACACTGGACTCTGTCTTTTCTCTCAGTGTCTGTCTCACACACACCAGCAGCTTCCTCCACATGCTGCACACTCACTAAACTACACTTGACTCTAGAATCTTCTATACTCCTCATCTCCCAGCATGCCCAGCATCTGTTAACTCCCCCGCTGCTGGACAAAAAGCAATGCTGTGTGCTAGCACCTCTAGTGCCCTCTAACTGCCAGACAGAGGTAATTAATTAACTTTTGACATTGAAACTTACCTCGGTCACAACTATTTCTTTAAGAAAACTTTTGCTTTCTGACAATAATTTAGTGAATGTTTTTTTAACCAATGTACTAAAGCCCTGTGACCAGCAAAGTGGGAGCAGCTGTAGTAAGTAAAAGGTACTGCATAGCCTCAATTTATACATAACGTTTAGTAATATTCAAAATAGGAAAAGAATAAAACATTATTAAAATCACAATCCCACAATGCTAGTAGTATAATTTCTTATTAGGGATAACCATGATAACTAGTGGTATCACTGTTACCTAGATTAAACACCTTTTCAGATAGTTTTTTACTACATACTGTGATTTAGCTGCAGACTACACCTGCACATGACAATAAGCACATATGATCGCTATTAATAGCAACTATGTGACAAGAGACCCACCTTTTGTATAACAACTTAGGGTCACATGTATGAAAACTGTCTATGTCTAAAACTCACTCTGTTGCCCATAGCAGCCAATCAGAGCGCCCCTCTCAATTTTCCAGAGCACTATATGAAATGAGATGGGAGCTCTGATTGGTTGCTATGGGCAACAAAGTGAGTTTTAGACCTGGTTAGTTTTCATACATGTGGCCCTTAGATCCTGTGGTTATTCTGGAGTTATAGTTGGTCCTGGCCACTGAATACATGTGTGCAGCTATTAATAGCGATCCTATATGCTTATTTTCATGTGCAGGTGTAGTTTGCAGCTATATATACTACAAATCTACCTGAAGAGGTGGTTACTCTTGGCAGGGAGATTTTTTTCTTTTGGATTTGAGGATGTATATTATACCTATTGACCCAATTAGGGAAGGCTAGGGGGACCTTAGGGTCAGCTATTAGTGGGGCCGACCCCATGAGTACCTTTTTAGGGCCTAAAATAGGGTTGGTGCAGGGACAGTCTATGCTTGGGTTTTATTGAATAGCATTTATTTTTCTTCCATAATCGTGTCCATTTATCTGGGACTATCGGGAGAAATTGGTATCGTGAGTAAGCAGATTTATATATATATATATATATTATATATATATATATATAGATATATATATATATATATATATATATATATATAGATTGTGAGCTTTGGCGGCTCTGGGATCGGGACACACGTGTTTCTTCAGGCAGAGACAGAATTCAGGTGTAAAATACAGGGCCTCTGTATTTTATTGATGCAGCAACACAACATGAGTGCAAGACATGCACAATATAAAACAAAAGCTTTCCCGTCTGGGCTCTAACTAACAGAGGTAGACTTACTAACACCTTTGCAGTAACGGAACAAAACCAGGTAGCAGTCCTGCTGGTTCCCCAGCCTGTCTCCTCTCCAGACTTGAAGGTAGCCTGGGAGTTGTAGCCACCCCTAGTCAGCTTACCTGCTGACTTATATATCCCAGGTAAACCCTGGAGTGGAACCATGGGGAGTGAGCACCCACCCTGCTCTATGCTCACTCCCAATGAAAGGCCGACCCAGGAAGGGCTGAAAGCCATACTAACATTAAACATGTTAAACATATGTCGACAGTCTATACTGTCGACACCCACCTAACTTTGGCCTTTCATTCCCCCAAGGCTCCTTACCTTGGGGGCATGTGTCGGGACATCTGGAGGTGCACGCAAGGACCCTGGCCGGAATGTATACTCCGTTGTACACCCTTCCCGTTGTACACCCTTCCTGCTGATGCCACCTTACAATATATTTATATATATATATATATATATATAATATATATATATATATATATATATATTATATGTATATACACACTTTTTTGTAATTTGGACTGTGCCACCTATCTTAATAGGTTTATTTATTGTGTATCTTTGTGGGAGTAAATATCGATAAAGGGGATTTGTGTTTTTGTGTGAGACTTTTTAAGAGTATTTAATAAAAATTGTTGTTTTATATTGTTTTATTTTTCATGCTGTGATAACTTGTAGTACCCTGATTATGATATTGTATGGTCAATGAATACTCATGGCAATAGCGGTGCCACTAGTCATCATGATTATTCCTAATAAGAAATTATAATATTAGCATTATGGGATTGTGATTTTAATCACATTTGGTTCTTTTCCTTATTTTGAATACTATTAAAAGTTAAATATTAATTGAGAATATACCATAGGAATTGAGCCTTTTTGTCTTGCCTTTTGGCCTTACCTGGGTCATTTTTGGCTACTATAATATGAAAGGTTGCCTTAACAATATAGGGATTTCTAAAACGAACGTTAGTATGCACTAATTGTAATGGGAGAGTAGATGCTCTATTCACTTTTTGCCTGGGGCCCCTCTCGAAAGCTCACTACTGCTGTTGAGCTCTCCACAGCAGTGCTATGGTGCTATACTTATTAAATGTATATGACCACTGATGAACTTCCTCTGGATATGCACTTACCTGATTAGCAAGTTTCTGTGGTGTATGATGAAAGTGTTTTGCTTCTTATTTGGATTGTCAGACTATTTCCTGACCTCATCTATTGATTACTGACCTGTGCCTGTTTTTCCATCTTACATATATTTTACCAGAACCTGACTAATTCTAAACAAATACTCTTCTATCTATCAATTCTGTCTTCAGGCTATAAATCAGCTGTTGCTATTAGAGATTATTCTGGGGACACTATATGGGAATTTCACAAAATCCTTTAGACTCCATCCCACAGTTTAGCCAATAGCCAAATCTGATCAAAACCCATTTTGTCCACTCCCTGTGCACTGGCCTGTCCATGACTCTGATGAAGTCTAGGAGGGCATCTTTTAAATGTGCTACCTAGAATAGCTTTATTGCGTCGGCAGGTTTAGGTTTTTACCCTTTATGTTCTTTATGTAAAATATGCTTTCTTCCTTGATAGTGTTCATTCAAGGTGTTTTTTCTTCTTAAGGCTATAAAATATTAATTCCTCCAGTCATTTGATGTAGCTATATTTCATAATAATAAGGGAATGCAGTTTTAATGGGTTCAGGTGCTGACCCCCCCTCCATACTCTGCAGCAGGCACACATGTTTTCAGTGGCTGGGATAATAATGATAACTCTAGTACAACCACAGGATCTAAGTTGCTATACAAAAGGTGGGTCCCTTTTCACCTAATTGCCACCCCTGCAACATGATCACTGGGTGCTGACCCTTTTTCATTGAAGTCTGGGTCCTAATAAAAGCCCTTAGGCCTGCCATCTTACTGCAGGGACAGGGTGCAATAGGAGAATGGTAAATGTACACTATGTCGTAATACATTAATATTGTAGTATAGTGTACAAGTGACTGCATCCCATAGTGCTCAATTACCCAATTTCAAAATACTTCCCATTTCCCTTAAGATAGAACTGTAAGTTTACAAATTAAACATAATTGGTATTGCTACATCAATAAATCTAATAACACTAATAAAATACAATCTTAATTATTCTGCGCATTGAAAACCATAAAAAAGAAATACCAACATTACCTTGTTTCCCCCAAAAATTGTAAAATTAGTGATCAAAAAGTTGTATGTAATGCAAAATGTTACCAAGGAAAATGTCAGCCCGCTAAAAATAAGCCCACACGCAGGTCTGTAAATAGAAAAATAAAAAACCTATTGGCTACTGAAAGTGGCAAAGCAAAGCAAATTTTCTTTAAAATGTTGTGTATATAGTAAAACACAAAAATATATAAATTTGGTCTATAAACCAGAATCTGACTGAACTGCAGAAAAAAAGTTGTACTGCCCTGTAAATGTCATAAAATACGAAACACAAAAAACAAGGACAGTTTTTTTCCCATTCCACTCCACAAACATCTTTTTTAAATTTCCAATACATTATATGTTGCGTAAAATGGTACCATTAAGAAATTCTATTTTTCTGGTCTTCATGTTGATGGAAAAATAAAGAAGTTACGCATCTTGGAAAACGGAGACGAAAAATAGTCATGTTGCGGAAAAATTTCTATACTAGGAATGGGTTAACCATGAGTTAAAGATCTACTAGCACGCTTAAATAACTTTGATGTGAACTGAATTGCTATAAAACTATTTTTTTTTCACTGATTTCTTTTCTTCATGCCATGCTCATTACCAAATTGAAACCACTAACATCTTGTAAAAATGGGAAAGTTCTGTACGATACTTCTGAGACGTTTTATGAGAATGGCCAGAACACAAAACCATCATGTGCTCTACTGGAATTCTGCCGCCAGAAAAGCTTCAGCTTCTGAGGCCAAACTTTACTTCTGAAATGTGATCTTTCAGGGGACTTTTGTAGTATGGCAGTTATCATGTTTAATCACAGATTTTCATATCAATGAAAAACAATATCATGGCTTTTATTATAATCAAATTGTTTTTAGTTTTATGTTGTAAATAATTGAACTTAAGTCTCTAATTTGCTTATGGACAACTGCATTAATTCTCAAAGGGAGAAAAAACCTGTCAAGAGTCACTAACAAAGAATTGCTCTTTCTCTAATGGATCAAATCCAAATAATGCAATATGTGGTCAGCCTCTCTTTTTAACCCCTTACTCACCTATGAGTATATCATTATGCTGGTATGGAGGTATGGAGTGGGCTTCACATGCGGCACGTGGCGGCTGTTAATCACAGCTGATATCTGCCACCAACAGCAGGGATAGAAACTTGCTCCCATCCCTGCTGTTTAACCCTCAAGACGCTGTGGCGATTAGGAAGGAATTACACTGTGCACCCTTCCTCCTTCAGGTCACCGCAACCGTGACAAGATCGTGGAGTGCTGAGCAGTTACCATGGCATCTGAAAGTCTATTGAAGGCTTCCATAGCTGCCATGTTATAGGGAAAATGAAATATACAATATCCCTTTAGAGTAACAGATCAAGGTTACCTAACTGGCTAGTTAGGAACGGGCAAAGTATAACAGTCTAATTTGTAATACTGCCCATCACGCCTTGGCAGTTTTTACAGTGCTATTTATTTGTGTACCAGTACAGAACATAGTAGTAGGAAACTTAAAAAAATTTACCATGAAATGTTATTTCCAACAGAGCATATCAGCTTTTTATTTGGAGGGTCAAGCGCAGTTTTACTTTGTCTACAAACACAAGGCCATACTTGCAGCTCAATGGCTGTATAGTAGACTAAACCCAGTAGGAGACATTATAAGCCCCAGTGCTACTTGGGAGAAATATAACAGGTGCAGATAACTAATGAGCAGCAGCTCACACACCCATTCACTAGGGGAGCAACTGAATGATAAAAAACTGCACATTGGGTAAGTACCAGTTCACACCAGTATGCAGAAAAGCCACAATATCATACAAGGGGAGACTGCCCACATGCAAAAATACTGATGAAACAACCACTCACATGCCTTCATGAGGGGGGTGGTTGCTAGTATTATAATTGCATATAGATAAGGCGATACAAAGGGTGCCACTTGTACAGATACGTGTGGTGCACCATGCTGGCTTACAGCCTATGACACCTTTACTATTTTATTGGGTGGGCTGCCCAGCACATTTCATGTGTCCAACACAAAATACTGACCCTCTGCTCCCCAGTATTTAGGGCACAAAAATTACACACTGAAAAACTATCAAATATGAGGTATTCGTTGATACAGTAACCACTATATTCACAAGTTCACAAACCATGTCAAGGTTCCTAATTTTCTTGCAAGTCCCTATGCTAACAATTTCCAAAACAAAAAATCACAGAAAAATGGGACATTATTTAATTACAAACACAAGGCCATTAAATAATAAAAAAAACTGCACATTGACTAAGTACTTTTCTGCATACTGGTGTGAACTGGTACTTATACAAAGTGCAGTTTTTCTTATTCAGTTGTCCTCCTCCTAACTGATGGGTGTGTGAGCTACTGTACATTAGTTCTGTGCACCCATTATATCTCTCCCAGGTAGCACTGGGGCTTATATTGCCTCCTACTGGGTTTAGCCTATTATCCAGCCATTGAGCTGTAAGCATGGCCTTATGTTTGTGTTTTTAAGTAAATAATGTCGAATTTTCCTGTGATTTTAATTTTTTGTTATATTGTGCCCATATCTAACTAGCCAGTTAGGTAATCTTGATCTGTTATGCTCAAGGGATAGTGTACTGTACCGTATATTCCATTTTCCCTACTACTTGCATCTCCTGGAGAGGACCAAGCAAGGAGCAGCTGGCTTCCATCTATTCATAGAAGCTTGGATATAAGGTGCTTAGTGTGCAGAGAATTGTGCCTCCTGCCTGTTAAAGCACAACATTAAAAGGTGCGTGTACAGAGTACACTCGCTAGAGAACCGCACAAAAATTTTCTTTGCCACAGATGGGAGTTATATGGCCTTTTTTGTATTTGTTTCTGTGCATAGCTGCCATGCTAGAGTTTCTGTTACTTACTGCATCAGGCAGGAAGTAATATAAGTGTCATCTTGGTACACCCTTCTGTATTATCTAAATAATAGAGAATTGTGTGCAAGCCATCGGGCACCTTAGTGATCAAGTGCCCTAGAGAGACTACAATTAGAAAAGTACAAAATAAAAAAAAGGAAAAA
>JAODAL010084388.1:0-10934 GCA_025379985.1 Phyllomedusa bahiana
AAAATATTAAAATTATAAAAACAAAAAAAACAATTTTTTTTTTTTAAAGTCTTCAAAATTAAAAAAATATATAAATAGGGAAAACGCCGTAATCGTATCGACCCAAAAAGTAAAGCTAAAATTGGGCATGGCTCCCGCCAAAGGTGAGCGCAGTTAAAAATAAAAATAAAAAACACTACTAGGATTGAGAAATTTTTCACCCAGCCCTTCCCAAAAAAAGGATTTTAAAAAAAGATCAAAAAGTCTTGTTTCCCCCCAAAAAAAATTCCAATAAAAACTTTAACTCTTCCCCCCCCCCAAAAAAAAAACCCTTACACAAACCTTTTAAAACCAAAAAAAAAAAAAAAGTATTGGCCCCCAGACTTGGCGATGCAAAAACCGGTTTTTTCCCTTTTTTAAAAAAAGTTTTTTTTATTGTGTAAAAGGCCCAAAAAAAAAAAAAATATACAAAAATTTGGGGACGGGGTTTAAAAATAACGACGCTCGAGTAATTCCCAGTATTCAGTTTAACGCACGGCCCACCCTGTAAAGAATAAAAAAAAAAAAAACCCCACCAGAATGCTGTATTTTTTTTTAAAAAAGCCTCCAAAAAAAAACCTTAATAAAAAAATGTCAAAACGGTTAATTTTTAGCCCCCCAAAAAAGGTACTTAAAAAAAAACGCCAAAAAAATCCCACAAAAAACCCCGCCCAGAATCAGCCCGAAAAACAAAAACTGAAACCCTTAGGCTGTCCCGAAAAAGAACAAAAAAAAAAACGCAATTTTTTTTATATGACCCTTTTTTAAATTTTTGGGAAAAGTAAAAAAACCCAAAAAAAACAAAATAAAACCCAAACCAATTTCAATTTTTAAACCCACCCCCCCAAATAAAGATATCCTGTCATTTTTTACTGCCCCCCAAAGGGGGAACTCTGAAAAAAAAAAAGCCCCCAAAAAAAATTTCGGAATTGCGTTTTTTTCCCCCTCAATTTTCCCTAGCCCAATGCAAAAAAAAAAAAAAATTTGGAAAAACTTTGCCCCCCAAAAATGCACAATACAAAAACCCCCCAGATGAGATCTAAGAGGCGTGCTGAAACCAAAATTTTGGGGCGAGTTTTGGAAGGGTTTTACCTGTTTTTGGTACTTTGGGGGGCTTTTTTTTAAAAGCGACCCTTTGGCCCCCCCCAAAAACTGGGGTTCCAAAACCAAATAGCCCCTCCCCTTTCCCCCATAAACCCCGCCATGCGCCCAAACGCAGTTTACAAAAACCCCCATGTAGGGGATTGCCGGACTTTTGGGAAAAAAAGCGGGAACAAGGTTTTGGGTGCTTTTTTAAAACCCGGGGTTTCCTTGAAAAAAATTTAAAAATTTTCCCGCCCAAAAAAACAGATTTTTTGGAAAAAAAAAAATTTTTTAAAAATTTTTAACAGCCTAAAAGCAAAATTTTTTTTTGACACAACCCTTTGGGGGCGAAATGTTCGTTTCAACCCCTGGATATATTCCGAAAGGGGGTTTTTTCCAATATGGGGAAATTTTTTTGGGTGTTTTAAAAGTTTTAAACCCCTTAGGGTGTCCGCAAACCTGAAATGTTCCCTAAATTAAAATGGTAAGAAAATGAGACCCAGAGTCCGTAGGGTGCTCCTCCCTATTCTGGGCTTGTGGTTGAGCCAAATAATGCACTAGGGCCACATATGGGATATCTCTGAAAACGGCAGAATCGGGAATAATAATAAGTTGAAATTTCCCTGATCACATTTACTGTATTCTTGTGAACAATGTATAAAAATTGAAAATCTGCAAAAAAATGAAATTTTGAAATTTCACTTCCACTTTGCTTTAATCCTGAAACACCTAAGGGTTTTAAAATAAACTTCCTAAATGCGGTTTTGAATACTTTAAGGGGTGTATTTTTCTTAGATGAGGTCATTTAGGGGGGAAATCTAACATACGGGTTTAAATCAAAGGCACGTTAGAACTGGACTGGTCCCCCAAAAAATGTATATTGCAAATTTTTGTTGAAAATTTAAAAAATTACTATAAATTTCTAAGATCCCCTAAAAGTCGTTAAAAAAAAAAGACATTTAAAAAAATGATGCCAAACTACAGCAACATAGGGTAGATGCTAGTTATAAACTATTTTGAGTGGAAAAAACTATCTGCTTACATGCATGAAAATTTTGAAGTTTAAAATTTGGGAAATTTTTAAAATTTTTCACGATTTTTTGATATTTTCACAAATAAACAAGCATTTTTTGGACCAAAATTTCTTACTAACTTAAAGCACAATGTGTCACGAGAAAAACAAATCTCTGAATCACAATGGATTAAGTTAAAGTGTCAAAAAGTTATTCTCACATAAAGTGACACAGACAGATTTAAAAAAAAGGGGCTCTGTCAGAGAGGCCAAAACTGGCTCCGGCGGTAAGGGGTTAAAGGGCAGGTTTATGACTTGATAGGAAGTGAATGTGTATAGGAAAGTAGACACAGCTAAAAAGTTCGGACATCTCAGAAAGTGTAAACTTCTCATAGGTGTAATTTCTGATGTAATATTCAGCATAATCAGCATGTATTATATTTTTAGGACTAGGGGTGTAGCTGAGGGCTCATGTGTCCTTGTGCAAATCGTCCGCTTGGATCCTCCCTCCCCTGGACAGAGGCTCTTTACAGCTGTGGACCACTACTTTTTAACAACAGTTCTCTAGTTGATGTGATGGTTGTCCTTGCTTTGTGCCTTCTCAGGCTTCCATACTTTCAGGGCATGAAGTTTCAAGTTACACTCTGTACTGATTAAAAACAATCTATGTTAATGTGTGGAGTGCAACAAGCGAGGTGAGAATGCTATAGTGTATGCTTCCATCTGAACTAAGGTCACCTTGTAGTTAATCAAAAATGTGCGCTAAGAACCTCAAATTTTCATGTATCCAAAAAGTAGCAGAAATGCATTTTGAAATACAGTTGAAACCAGAAGCTTACATCCACTATTTAAAAGACACATATGCATGTTTTTCTCACTACCTGACATGAAATCAGAATAAACCTTACCTGTTTTAGGTCAATTAGAATTACCACAATTATTTATATTTTCCAAATGCCAGAATAATGAGAGATCATTTTTAAGGCATTTTTATTACTTTTTGCAAAGTCAAAAGTTTACACACATTTCATTAGTATTTGGTAGCATTGCCATTAAGCTGTATGACTTGGGTCAGACATTTTGGATATCCTTCCACAAGCTTCTCACAATAGTTGGTAGGAAATTTTTTCTGCCCTCTTGACATAACTGGTGTAATTTGAGCCATGTTTTTAGTCGCCTCACTCGCACCTGCCTTTTCAGCTTTTTCCATAAATTTTCAATAGGATTGAGATCAGGGCTTTGTGATGGCCACTCCAAAACATTGACTCGGTTATCCTTAAGCCCCTTTGTAACCAGTTTGGCAGTATGCTTCGGGCATTGTTCATTTGGAAGACCCATTCCGCCAAGCTTTAAACTTCCTGGCTAAATGTCTTGAGAGTTGCTTCAGTATTGCCATATAATCTTCTTTCCTCATGATGCCATCAATTTTGTGAAGTGCACCAGTCCCTCCTGAAGCAAAAAACCCCACAACATGATGCTGCCACCCCCGTGTTTCACAGTTGTGATGATGTTCTCAGGCTTCCAAGCTTCTCCCTTTTCCCTCCAAACATAACGATGGCCATTATGGCCAAATATTTCAATTTTAGTTTCATCAGACCACAGAACATGTCTCCAAAAATGTAGATCTTTGTTCCTGTGTGCATTTGCAAACATTAATCTGACTTTTATTTGTTTCTTTTGGAGTAATGGCTTCTTCCTGGCAGAGTGGCCCTCCAGCCCATGTTAATATAGTACTAGTTTCACTGTGGAAAAATTACACAATTCCCCAAAACCTTCTGCCACATCTTAAACAAGGTCTTTTGTTTTCTTTGGGTTGATATCACATAATCACACCAAAGCACATTTATCTCTGAGACACAGAACCTTCCTGAGCGGTATGATGGCTAGACATTCCCATCTTGTTTGTATTTGCATATAATTGTTTATACAGATGAGCAAGGCACCTTCAGGTATCTGGAAATTGCAACCAAGGATGATCCTGACTTATGCAAGTCCACAATTCTCTTCTTGATATCTTGGCTGATTTATTTAGACTTTATCATGATGTTACACACAGAAGCAGTGGGTTTCTGGTGTGCATTAAAAAAAACATCCACAGGTGTGTCTCTAATTAACTCAGATGTTGCCATATCAGAAGCTTCCAAAGACATGACATCATCATATGGGCTGTCCCAAACTGTTTAAAGGTATAGTAATCTTAGTGTATGTAAACTTTTGACTTTGCAGAAAGTAATAAAAAATGCCTAAAAAATTCTCTCTTTCACTCATTATTCTGCATTTGGCAAATGTAAATAATTTTGGTAATCCTAATTGACCTAAAACGGGTAAGGTTTATTCTGATTTCATGTAAGGTAGTGTGTGTGTCTCTTTACAAAGAGTATGTAAACTTCTGGTTTCAACTGTATATTTTTCAAAATATTCATGGCTTGACGTCCTGTTTTGTAAGGCACTGCTGATACATTTTTGTGTTTTCACTATTTGAGGCCAAGTCAGCATGCACCTACATCATTTTCTTTAACCCCTTCCTGACAGTTGGTCATTATAATATGGCTTTAAGTTTTTTTTCTTCTCGCCTTCCAGGAGCCAAAACTTTTTAATTTTTCCATCTACATGGACATATGAGGGCTTTTATTTTGCCAGATAACATGTAGTTTCTAATGGAATAATTGAACGTACCCTAGAATATACTGAGAAAGCACAAAAAAATTCTAAGTGGGGTGAAATGTGAAAAAAAACGTACTTGCTCCATGTTTTCACAGGGTTTTTTTTTTTTGTATTTTGTATAAATGATGTGTTACCAGTATTCTTAAGTTTGATAGGATTCTTAAAAAAATAAATATGTATAGTTTTATTAATGTTTTCAGTACTGTTAACAAATTTTTAAACATTTTCTATGTTTTTTAAAATTTTCACCCCAACATATGTTCTGGGGACCCATAATTTTTTTTGAACTCAAACCCGTGGACCAAAAATTTAAGGGGGCATTTTTGCAGGCTGAAGTGTTTTTTTTATTGGGAACCCTTTTGGGGGGAAAAATGCAATTTTTTTCCAAAAATTTTGGGGCATGAAAAAGACCCCAAAAAAGTTTTTTGTTTAAAATTTTCCTTTAAATTTTTGATTCCCGGGATCGAATAAAAGATATTTTAAATGGATCAGGGCATTTAAAAACCCTTTAAAGAACCCCGCACCCCTTTTATAACGTCCGGGGGTGCGAGGCTTTGGGCTGCAACCCCCGCTTTTTGGGATCGCCCGCAGACCGGGGCCGGCCCCAAATTTTTGGGTTTGGAAACGGGGTGTAAATAACAAAACCCCCCCCCGGGGTCCCCGAAATTCCCGGGAGACCCCGGGGAAATGGAGGAAAAAACCTTTGCAAAACCCGATGCTTTTACTCTTTGATTGCGGCGGAGCAAATTTCCGCACCCCAATCAAAGGGTTCTCCCCCGCCCTGTCGGTTATCGGAAAAGGTCCCCCGACAAAAGCTTGGGGAATGGCTGCCAAGGCGCCCTTGGGGGGCCTAGAGTGGGCCCCAAACTGTTTTTGTATGAAGCCATTGACCCGGGGAAAACGGGTCGTCCAGATCACTTTCTGGTCAAAGTGAACCAGATTAAAAATTTTATAGATTAAAGAATATGCTAAATACTTTAAATAAAATGTTAAAAAAAAAAATGTAAAAAATTCTCCCTTTATGGGGGTTAAAATTAAAAAAAAAATTAAAAAAATATAAAATTTTGTTTAAAAAAAGAATAAAAAAAAAAAAATTTAAAAAAATATTTTAATTTAAAAAAAAATTGTGCATACAATTTTCCACCAAAAAAAACCACAACATATTTGGGATTTCCCCCAAGACCTTTAAAAACCGTAGCAAATTTAAAAAACAAGTTATTATATGGTTTTTAAATGGTGTAAAAAAAAAGCAAAAATTTTTTAATGAACTTAAAAAATTCCCCCCCCTAAAGGGACAACCCTTTTCCGGAAAAAAAACGGGACCCAAACCCTTAAAAAAAAAAAAAAAAAGTTTAAAAAAGTTTAAACGCAAGGAGGCCCAAAAAAAAAAAAAAATGTTCCGGTCATTTAAAAACTTTTTTTTTGTTAAATTTTTAAAAGGGGGTTTTAGTTGAACTTTTAAAAATTTTTTAATATTTTAAACATTTGTAATTATTATTTAAAAATTTTTTTTATTTTAAATTTTTATTATTATTTATTATTCTTTTCTTCAACTTTGAGCCCCTTTTAAAAGGGACTTTCCACAAGGGGGTTTCAAATTGGGGCAATAAAACAATTTTGCCTTGTATAAAAAAATACAGGGAAAGGGGGTTTAAAGTTTGGGAGTTTTATCACTTCCTGACCCGGGGCACTGCCCCTGTTTAAACCCAAATTTGGCCCTCCCGCGAAAGTATGATTTGGGGGGATTGCCCGGGGGCCCCAAGGAGATTTAAAAAAAGGGGGAAAAGAAACCGACCCCCATTTCCCCGCTTTACTGGCGGGTTAGCTGAAATTAGCCCGCTGCCACCCGCCTTCTCAATAAAACAGCTGTTTTTTGGGTTTTGTCAAACAATTTTAATTTTTTAGTGCAAAACTGTCAGTCAATGTATGTTTAGCCCGGGAGGATTTTCTCTTTTCCCCAAAATTCAGGGGCTCAATTTTTTCCTTTCCAAACACATCCTAAATGTCAGATTGGGGAAACAGAAAAAAATGTTGGGAGATTCCCAAAATCTAAAAAAACCCCCCTTTCCCGCCCTTTTTTGTGCTTTGTTTCTTTTTGGTGTGTGTTTAGTATTGCTGTTATTTTTGACCCCGGGTTGTTTATGTAAACTTTTGTTTCCCCAAAACTCTGTCGACTTTGCCCCTTTTTGGGTTTTCGCTCAGCCTTTCCCCCACTTTTTATTTTTGGGTGTAGGGCCCTTTCTCAGACAATTGTGGGTCAGATAATTTTTTTCTGACTCACCGTTTAAAAAAACAGTAAATTTTGTTAGATAAACTAATTTTTTTTTTCCCAGTAAACCAGTCCGTATGGGGGACTTCCCCTCTTTTCTCTTGCCAAATCAAAAAACAGGGGAAAGGTCTTTATATTTAAAGGGAAACATTAAAAACCCTTTTGGCCCCTCCCAAAAGGACATAAAAACGCTTTTTTCTCTTTAGTAAATAAAAAATTTTTTGACCAAAGTGTTTAGTAAAAGTCTTTAAATTTAAAAGTTCCCTTAAATTTGAACTAAACTTTGAGTGAGGAAAAAACCCCCCTAAAGGGTGAAAACCCGTGCTTTTTATACTTTGCTAAATAGAGTAACCTGCACCAAAACCTGACTGAAGGTGTTTTGAACTGGTACACAAAATGATAAATAAACAAGGTTTGTAAGCACTGAAAGCCAAAACACAGATACACAAAAAAGCAACTGTACACTAAAAGCGGACAAAGCTGAGTTTAATTTTAAATAAAAGTGGTAAAATTTAAAAAAATTATTTTTGTAGAAAGGAAAAATTTAAAAGTTTCAAGGGAAGGGGGTTTTTTATAAATTCTTTTAGATATCCCCCAAAATTGCATAAAAATAAAAGGGGTTAAAGTGGGTTTGGGGCACTCAAAGGGAAAAAATAAATATGGGGGGGCCGAAACCGGCCCAAATGGTAAAAACCCGGGCCCTTTCCCGGTTTTTAAAGTTTGTGGCCCCAAAGCCCGAAACGCCCCGGTACCCCGGGGATCCCCAGGGCCCCCCCGCGGGCACAGATTGGGAGTCCTTTACGGGGGGTACCAAAGTCAGGGGCACAGGGACGGAAAAACGGGGGTGCAGTAGCTGTTTTAAAAAAAGCACAGCCCCCGGGTTTATAAAAAGATACACACCCGGGAAAAGCTGACGGGAGCAACGGGATTTAGCAGGTAAAAAGGTGGGGCTTGGGCAAACGCAGGGGGAAAAACAGAAAGTTTTTAAAAGGGAAACTTAAAAAAAAACACTTGGGGAAAAAAAAGGGTTTAACAAGGGCCCCTTAGCAGCAAGGGGGCTAGTTTAAAGGAACACACCCAAAAGAATTTACCCCAAGGGCCAGGGGGGAAATTTCCCCCAAAGAAGGAAAGGGGCAGGGGTCACAGGGGGGAAACGGAGGGAGGTGCTTTAAAAGTCCGCAGGCTGGCGGCCGAGCGGCACCCCATTGGGGGCGCACAAAAGCTGGAGGGAAAACCCAAAAAGGGAAAGGAAAACGGGGGGGGGGGAAAAAGCCCGGGCCCGGGGGATTTAAAGCTGACAGAACCGGGGGGGAGAAACAAATGACCCACTGCCCTGGTAAGCCCCCCACAGGGGCCCAGCGGGGAAACCCGACACAGGGGGAAAGGGGACGCAGTGGTTCCCAACAAAGGGGCCCCGGGCGGGTCGTGACCCCAGGTTAAAAACAGTGGTCTGCCGGGTACAGGCGAAAGCACCTGTTATTTATTGAATAAGCATAGCGAACCATTCTTGCCCCAAACATAGACAGCCTTGCAACTAAAAGGGCCCCGTTTTACACGGCTTTTTTTCGGAACGGATTTGCCCCCGTATTTACAAACCATTTTCCCAAAAACAGTCTTTAAAAAGTTGCAAAGGGCCCTTTTAAAATTGGTTTTAATGGGGAAAAACCCGGCGAATTTAGGGCAAAAATTTAATTCTGTGCCCTTTTTGCCTCGGGGTTTTCGGCCGCCCAAAACGGCCGGGGAAAAAAAATTAGCCCGTCAATTAATTTTGCCCGGGTTTCGCGACGGATTAAACCCCCCATAATGAAAGGGGATTGGGAAATCCTTGCGAAATATTTGCCACACTTATGCACTTAAATTTTAAACTGATTTGCAACAAAAACGGGGAACCCTATTTCGATCGAAAATTCCACGTAAATACGTTCTGTAATTAAAAAGTGGGAAAATTGGGGGATACAGTTTACAGCTGCCCAAATAGCCCCTGCCCTTTTTTTTTGATCAGGCTAACAGGAAAAAAGGAAATAAACAACCCGGGAAAACTGGAGCCGGAAAAAATTTAGTAACCACAAGACCCCGGGGTTTTTGTTCAAAAAATTTTAACCCCTTTTAAACTTTCCCCTTTGACCACCAGAGATCCCTTTAAAACCCATTCGTCCCCCCCCTAGAGATCCCCCGTTAAAAACCCCCCCTTTATTTCTTTAGACCACCCCAAGGGTGTTTAAAATCAATCTCTTAAATCCCTTAAAAAAACAAGGTTTTGACCCCTTAACTCTTTTCCCCCGCCCCTTTAAGGAGTCCCCTAAAATGATTTTTCCCCATCCCCAAAACCCCCCAAAGGGTTTGAAAATCAAACCCCCTTACTACCCTGGCGCACCAAGAAAACCCTTTGAAAAGTTTTTTAATTTAATTTTTAAGGGGGAAAAGTGGGGGTAAATTTTAAAAATATTTTTAGGATGTACATGGTTTAAAACTTTATTTGGTTTTTAGCCCAAAAACAACTTGTTTTTTTTATCCTAAAGTTTTCCCGTTTTGGGAAACCTTTTTTCTACAAAAAAAAGCTCCAAAAATTTTTTAAGGAACGGGGATTTTTTTTCTACTCATTCTACTGGAAAGGGGGTTTTTGGGGGGTTCACAAAACTTTTCTGGCAGTCCTTAAAAATTTTCGATAATGGATCTCCTTTTATGCCCTTCGCTTTAAATTAAATTTATAGGATAAATTTTTTTATATAATCATTTTCCCGGGGTGTGGAAAAAAATTAAAAATTAATTTCGAGGGTAAAGGTGTTTAAATTTTAATTCCCTTTTAGGGGGTTGGTTTTATTATGATTGTTTTAGGGGTACAGAAAATATAATTGTTTTCAGGGGGGATCATGTGTAATATAATTAATTTCAGGCCGGGACAATGTATTTCTGTAGTTTAAATTTTAGGAGACAAACCCTTTGGAAAATAAATTTATTTTTACGTGGTTTTAGTGTGATTAGTGTTTTAGTTACAAGTTTTTTTCCAACCCTTTTTTGTGTGGGGTTTTTTATTAGTGATGTAAAAAGCAAAAAAATTTAAAATTTTTCTGCAATTTGGTGACTTTTATTTTTCTTTGCAAAAAGGTAGGAGTGGTGGTTGGGGGGGGATATTGTACAAGGACTTGGTTTTGGGTTTTTTGTCCGGGGGCTGCTTTTTAGTTCCTCCCCTTTCCCCGGTCCCCGGGGGGCTGTGTGACACCCAAAATGGGGTTAAATTTGCTTTTGCCCGGGGCAGGGCCCAAAAAATCTGTTTACCAAATGGACCTTTTAAAATGGGCTCTATTTCTGATGCAATAATTTTACAAGGTTTTGGGGAAAAAAAGGGATTTTATTACACGGCAAATTTTTCTATTTTTTTTTCCCCCTACAAAGTGGGAGGTCTGTAATTTTTTTTCGTTTGGTACACTTTAACTTTAAAAGACAAAAATCTAAAAAATATCCCGGGGAAAAACACAATTTCTGATTTTTAAATAATTTAAATTTTCATTTTTTTTGCATGAAAAAAAGTGTTTGACACCACCAACCAGCAAAAATTTTGGCTCCACAGATCGTCCCCCGAAGGCAGGGGGGTTTTTTAGTCGGATTTCAAAAAATTTGTTTTAAAACCCCCTTCAAACCTTTTTCATAGACTTTAAAAGGGTTTTTTCTACGATTGAAAAATTTTACGGGGGATCCTCCAAAATGGGTATTTTTAAACACTTTTCTAAATTATGTGATTACAAAAAAGAAGCCCCTGAGAGCACAGTCTTTCCAGTCCCCCAAAAATTTTAAAAATGGAAAAATTTGCATTAAAACACGAAACCCGAAAGGAAACTGAAGGCTGCATTGTGTAAAAACACTTCTTAACTGAGGGCAGGGAAAATGAAT
>JAODAL010084389.1:0-10933 GCA_025379985.1 Phyllomedusa bahiana
TTAAAAAGCCTTGGGGCTTTGCGGCTATTTTTTCAATTAAAAACACACTTTTGTTCCCCGGCCCCCAAAATTTGACTTTGGGGCAGGAACCGAAGTTTTCCTAAAAAATGAATTTCCCCTTTAATTTGAATCAACAAACCCCTCTCTAATAATTTAAATCATTTATTTCAAAATTTCATGGTATGGTCGCTTCATAGAAAAACCCCATTATCACTGGGGGCAATTTATGCGGCCTTGGGCCACTATTTGTTGGGGGGGTTTGGGGAACAAAAATTTTTTTCCCGTAAAAATTTACATATTTAAATCATCCCAACCCAGATTTTCTTTTTGGACTTAAATTTGATTTGTGATGTGGTGTCCGGGGCTATCCGAACTGAATCCTTTCGCAAAGAAACAGCAGATAATTCAATTTTACATGCTAAATCCTCTCACTCTATTCATACAATTAAAGCGGTTCCAGTAGGGGAACTTATCAGATTGAAAAGAAATAATTCTGGGCATGTTTGCTTTACTTCTGCTGCTGCAACCTTGAATAATAGACTTAAACAACATGACAGAGTGGGCCCAATTTTCCCCAAAAATTCGGTTTGGGGTCCCCTTCGCCCAAATTTTTCCGACAAAATTTGTTTCCGGGGGCCCAATTAAATTTTGGGGACGAATCACGTTTTAAAAAAAAGGGTATTTCCAGGGTGCCCAACCTGCAGGGTGCTGGGAGAACGTTGGGGGCCCTCCCTTTAAATTTTGCATGGCGGGTTGGTTTTTGGGCTCTTTCAATGTTGTTTTTTAGGGAGGGCACGCACCATGACTGCCGCCGTCTTGAACGCTTCACATAAAATGCCCCCGGCACTTATGGGGGCAAAACGGGCCAAAAAAATGAAGCAGAAAGTAGCCGGGTAAATCAGGCAGCAAAAGCGGGAAAAAAAAAAAACTGGAGCCAGGTGGCAACATTATGACAGAGTGGGAGGTGACGGGGGGGCAGCCACAGCAGCAAAGAGGGCAGACCAAAATGGCACAATGGGCATTTTTGGGGAAATTTGGGAAAACAGTACCAGGCCGCAGAGTGGGACAATGACACAGGTGGGGGTCACGGGGCAAAAAGCAGAGGTCAGGCAGTGGCACAATGAAAATTTCGGGGGGCTGGGCCAAAAAAGGGGTAGGCCAAAGAGTGGTAAAAATGAACAGTGTGGAGGGGACGGCAGGGGCAACAGCAAACAGCAAAGGTCAGCAGTGGGACAAAAGACACAGGGGGGGGAGGCACGGCAGCAGCCACATCGCAGCAAAGGGGCCCCCCAAAACAAAGGGCAAATTCTGGAGGTGGGAAAAACAGGAAAAGGCCCCCGTGTGGAGGGCCCCGGCAGCACCACGGCAGCAGCAAAGGGGGGTTTAGACAGTTGGCCCAATGACACGGGGGTGGAGGGACCGGGCAAAGGGGGCACAGCAAACAGCATGAGTCAGAGGGTGGCCCCAATGACATTCTGCAGGGGGGCAAAATAGTATTAGGCCACGAGGCCCCCAAAACTGAGAGCGGAGGTTCACGGCGGGAGCCGCATGAGGTCAGGCATGGCACAATTTACAAGGGGAGGAGGTGATGACAGGACAACACATGAGGTCAAGGGGGAAAATTGGGGGGGGAAAAATGGGCATTCTGGAGGTGGAAAACATTTCCAGGCCCGGGAGAGTGGGCCAGTTGGGGGAAAGGGCACGGGAAAACAACAGCAGCAGCAGCATGAGCACTTTGAGGGGGCCAATGAAAAGAGTTTGAGGGGTGGGAAAAACCAGTCCCCAAAGACGGTGGTAGGCAGATTGGGGGAAACATCCCCAAAAATGTGTGGCATCAGGGGGGTGGCGGCAAACAGAAAGTGGGCTTAAAGGGGAGGTTGTTTGAACCCAGACTGGGCGCCTAAGGGATTGGGGTGGGGAAATCCTGGCCGATTTCCCGCCATTTTTGACAAAGGCAGTCTTTTTTCCCAACATTTCCCGTTTACAAGGGGGGTTCTCCTTTTGGGGTTAAAAGATTGGCCCCCCCCCCACTAACCACCCCCTCTTATTTTCCCCACACTGGGCCCGGGGAACAACCCCCCACCCAATCTCCGGGAAATTGCGGCCCCCACACCAGTTTGGGGTGCCCCCGTAGTCCAGGGGGGAACTTCAACTGGGGGGGCAGAGTGGGGCCAAGTTGGCCACAACCCCGTTGGGGTTTAGGGGAAAGGGCCCTGCCTGCTGCTGCTGGGTGCGGTGACCCCCCCGCCCTCCTCACTAGGCCCGGGGGAAGGAAAACTTTCTCATTTTGGGGCTCCAGACTTAGGTTTTTTTCGGGGTGGAGGCCGGGCCCCGGGTCCCTAAACCCCCCCCCTTCCCCCCGCAAACCGCGGGGAAATAGTACGGAGCGGTGAGGAACCCCCCGTTTTTAAACCCGTCAGAGGGGGGACATGCCGCACAACACGGCCAACTGAAATTTCGGGGGATTTTCCCCCAAAGTTTTTGAGTTTTGTCCCTTCCCCCTCATAGCTGGGAAAAAGGCCCCCTTTTGGGGGGCCCGGGAGGAGGGGGCCAATAGGGGGGGGAGCCCCGAAATCATCCCTCCTGCCGGGGGCTGACTATTCGGCTGTCCCCTACCAGGCAAAAAAACCCTGCTGCGGGAAAATCCTCACAAGTGACTCCGAGGGGCCCTGCCTCCATTTCCACTGGTTTTACGGCCCCCGGGGGGTTTGGGGGGTCATCTGCCCTCGTCTTCCCTTTTCCACCACCTCCCCCCAGCGGGTCCTTTCTCCCCCCTCCCTTTTTCACCTGGTTTGAAAATCCACCATTTTACCAGACAAAGCTTCTGCCCCCAAATTCCCCCCGCCTTTCCCCCTCCCCATTTTAGGGCCCCCCCCCGGGCTCATTGGGCCCCGAATGTAGCGGGGCCCCATCCCAAGTTTCCCCTGCCCAGGGGCCCAAATTTTTCAGGGACTGTTCCAGGAAAGAACAGTTTGGGGAAAGCGGGTTTTTCTCCCGTAGTCCGGGGGCGACAAAAACGTGGCCTCCCCCCGAATGGCCCCCAAACAAAGGCAGGGGGTCCCCCATTTAGCTTTCCACTGGGTGACATTTAAAATTTTCACAGGGGGGTAAATTCTGGCTGCCGGATCATCAAAAAAAACTTAATGGCCTTTCTCTGGTTTATACAGGCCGGCCAAAATGTGCAGGGGCCCCAAACCCCGCGGGGGGAAACATCCTTTTAGAAACGTGGTTTGGGGAGGCCCCTTCGGGCCCCCAACTCGAGGAGGGGGGGTTTTCCGGGGTTTTTTCAATGGATTAAAATGCAGGGACAGTTTCCCGGGGGCCCTTTCAGAAAAGGTTTCGAAATCGGGTTTGGGGAAGGGCTTCAGGAACCTTTTTACAACCAGATTGGGCACGTGCCCCCAAGCGGGGGCCCTGGACCACCCTCCTCGGGGCACGCGGACACCAGGGTTTCCCCCCCCCAAGGGGCCGGCACCTTTTTTCCGATTTTGGGAGTTGGCCCGGGAAAGGGGAAAACCACACATCGATTTTTTGCTGCTTTACGCGGAGCATTCCCCCCCCCTGGGGTGACTTTCCCTTCGCCGGGCAAGCTAGGTGGGAGAACGGGGGTGAAAACCCGCGGGGCCCACACATGTGGGGATAGGGAGCATACTTTTGGGGGCTGAGGTGGTGGGGGGGGGAGGAGGGAGGCAGACATTGGGGCAGGGGCAGCAGTTTGGGCAACGGGAGGGGAAAGCGGCGTCTCCTTTTCCCAAATTTTTGGTGGGCCGGGGAGGAAGCCCATTCACCCCCTTGGGGGGTAAAGGACATGTCGCGGCCCTGACCGTAGTTACAGCTCCAGACGTCCGCCCCTGGGGTGTACCTTGGAACAAACCGATAAAACCAAAGGGCTGGGCCCACTTTTTTTGTTCTTTCATATTTATGAAGTGCTGGGACTCCATTTTTGGAAAAGAAATTACGGGGTTTGGGAAATCTCCCTCTCGGGGCCCGGCCCCAAGCCAATTAACTCTGGAAAGGGGCAGAGTCCACCATTTGGAAAGGGGGGAAAGGGAGTACCCAAAAACTTGGACAGGAGCACGGGGCAGCTGCTTTCCCCTTAGGATGGTTTTTGGGCGCTACCGGGTTTTCCCCTTTTTCCCAAACCCCCTCTTGAACGACTGGGTGGCGCCCCGAGTTAAAAAGAGGAGCAGAGCATCTGGGCCGGGAGAGGAGGCCCAAAAAGAAACAGCTGCCTTTTGCAAAAGGGGGTGGAGCCCCTTTACTGGGTGAAATGGATGCTTTCCACTGGCCCCCTGCCCCTAGGCCCGCAGGGGGCAGGGTGGACCACCACATCTGAGCCACGTTTTCTCCCAGGCCACCGGGAAAGGGGGAAAGGGTGCATGTGGTTTACGGGAGGGCCGGGTTTTTGGGCCCAAAGTTAGCTCCCTGGGCCCCCTTCACTTTTTGCCCACCCAAAACTACATATACCCAATTCGGCTCCTTTCCGGGTTCCCAAACAAAGAACGCCACAAACCCCGAGTAATATTTTAAACCGGGGCCAAAGCTCCGCAGAGTGACAAATGCCGCCGCTTGGGCCTCGCTGAGGGGCCCCCCGGCCGCTACTGTCTTGGACCTGCAAGCGGGGTTTTTTTACCCCCTGGCCCCCTTGGCCCCCCCACCTCACACGGGTGCTACCCCCCGGGTCCCCGGGGAAAACCCCCCTTGCTGGGTGCGCCCCCGCCTTTACGGGGGCAAGTGACCCCTCTTCCCTGAACGAGGTTTGCCCTTTCTTTTCCCCGGCCCCAAGTGCCCGGGCGGGCTTACATCATCAATTTTAAATTTTTTTTTTCATCTCCCCACTGTCCCCTTTACCGACCCTTGGGAAGCCGGGCGACCTCTACCCATGAAACCCCCATGCCACTCTCCACATCTATACTTTGCCGCCTACGCACAGAAGCTGGGGAAATTTGGGCCCCCATTTTTTTCGGGTGCCAATGCGGGTGGGCCCGGGCCCCCCTCCAAAAAATTTTTCATTTCCCCGCAAAAATATTTGGGGCTGGCCCAGACCACATAGTAAAAAAACCCGGCTGAGGGAAAGGGGTGGGGGCAGGGGCCCGGGGTGAGGGAAAAGGGGGAGGGGCCCTGACCCCTCCCCGGGGCCCTGCCCAAAAAAGTGTTGTGTCCTTTTCCCACCCCGAGTTTCCTTGGGGTGGGGTTTGGCAAATGTCATCTGGGAGGGAAAAGGGGTGACCTATCAACCACAAGAACCCTTGGGTTTCTGAACAACACACGGCCGCTAATACAGCGGCAGTTTGGGGCCTCACCGAGTGACCCCGCTGCACGGCCCCCTTTTTCTGTGGGTGCGACCTGGCCCGGTTTTAGAAAGGGTTTTTGGGCCACTGCCCCTCCGGAGGGTTGGGAGAGGGCCCCCACCTCTCTGGGGGGACATACTGTTTGTCTAAAAAGTAAAAGGGCACTGGGTTTTTAAAGAAGGGTACTGTATAAGAAAATATACACCCTGTTTTGGGGCTCCAAAATTTCCCCATAAAAAAGCTTGGGTAAGCCCTTGGGGTATAAATTGCGCCTTCCCCCAAAAAGGCCAGGAAAAAATTTTCTTGTATGTGTCGTTTACAAACACTGGTTGTGTTTTACTAAAGTAAAAGCAAAAAAAACAGGCTTAATTAACCTTCCCCTTGGGGAATTATGCTACCCAAAAAAAAATGTATTTTTTTTCGGTTTGAAAAAAAAAACGGTTTTTTTTGTCACACAGGGACAAAACAAAAGCTTAATTAACCCCTGGGTGGGAAATTTGGCCCAAAAGGGAATTTAGCCACCACAAACAGGAGCTTTTTAGGTGGGTTTCAATGGTGTATTTTTCCCACGCCACACAACCCAAAAATTAAATTGAAAAAACTTTTTTCTTGTGGAAATTTGGCCCACCAAAAAAAAAATAATATTTGGCTTGAAAAAGACGGTTTTAAATTTTTTTTTAGCACAGCAGCAAAACAAAAGCTTTAAATTAACCCCTGGATGTAAATTGGCCCCAATAGAATTTTAGCCCCAAACCCCAAACTAACTTTAAGCTAATTTCAATGGCGTATTTTTTTTCGCAAAAAAAAAAAGGATAAAATTGTAATTAAAAACCTTTTCTTTTGAATTACACCAAAAAAAATATATTTATTTGGGGTTTGGGAAAAAAAAACGGGTTTTTTTTGTTTACACAGGGAGCAAAAAAAACGCTTAATTTAACCCCGGGAAAGTAAATTGGGGGCAAAGAATTTTACCACCCCAAACAGTAGCTTTGGAGCGGTTACAAAAGGCGTATTTTCCCACGCCAAAACAACAAGAAATAAAATTTTAATTTAAACCCTTTTCTTGTGAATTAGGCTACCAAAAAAAATATATATATTAGGCGGTTTAAAAAGAAAGGTTTTTTTTTGTCAGCAAAACCCCCAAAACAACCCTTAATTAACCCCGGGGTGTTTAAAAAGGGGCAATAAATTGAAACCAAACCCCAAAAAAAGGGACTTTTGGGAGCCCTGGTTTAAAAATGGTGATTTTCTACGCCCCAAAAAAAGAGTAAAAAATTGGGGAATTAAAACCCTTTCTTTTTGGGAATTTGGGTTAAACCCAAAAAAAAATAAAAAAATTTTGGGGGTTGAAAAAGGGCTTTTTTTTTGTCACAAAACCAGCAAAAAAACGCTTAAATAACCCCTTTAAATTAAAATTTCGCAATAAATTGGGGCCACCACAAACCCATAGCTTTGTAGGGGTGTTTTCAAAGGCTTTTTTTCTACGCACAAACCCAAAGATAAAATTTAATTAACCTTTTCTTGTGAATTAAGGTAACCAAAAAAAAAATATATATTTTGGGGGAAAAAAAAACGGTTTATTTTTGTCAGCAAAAGCAGCAAAACAACCTTAATTAACCCCTGGGGTGTAAAATTTCGCATTTAAAATTTACCAACCCCCAAACTAGTAGGGTTTGGGGAGCGTGTTAAAAAATGGGGGAATTTTTTTTCGCCCACAACAAGAAAATAAAATTGTAATTAACCTTTCCTTTTGGGGGTTTGGCTACCCAAAAAAAAAAATAAAATTTGGGGGTTGAAAAAAACGGGTTAATTTTTTTTTTAGCACACCCCAAAACAACGCTTAATTAACCCCCGGTGTAAATTGGGGCAATAGAATTTTAGGGAGCCCAAAAAGGAAAATGATTTGGTTGGGAAAAACGCTGTTTTTTTTAAAAGAATACCAAAAGGAACCGGCTTTGATCCCACTTGGATATTTTAAGGATAAGGGAGCTGCAGGGGACGCACACTGGAATTTTTTGATCCAATACCCCAAAAAAAACAGAAGATAGAACATTCGAGAACGGCCCCGGGGACAAGCTGAGACAAAACCCCCCAAAATCGCTTGGGGTAAAAATTCCCGTTCTTCAAAAGCGCATCACCCGCAACAGCCCCCCCCTGTCAGTACAGTGAAGGGGGGTGGCCCCAGCGGCGCCCTTTGGTCTTTTATAGTGCGGTGACGTCAAGAATCCCGCCGGTCCCTCGATTGGCTTCCAAACTCTGCACATGTCATGCAGGGCTTTGGGCCCCTTTTTCCCCCCGGAGTGCTTTTCCCCCGTAAACCCCAGGGGCTCCACCATTTTAAAACAATGAAAAAACCCCTCCTTTGTTTTCCCCGCGAATCCCCCCCAAAGTTCGATTTTTTTTTACAACCCAAATGTTTTTTAAAAAAAACGAATTCCACTTCGGGTTTGAATCGATTCCCAAACCCCCTCCAAACATGACTATCCTACTTTGGGTTTTAAAAGCGGCAGAAAACCAGGGAAACCTTTTGGGCCCGAAAAAAGTCCCGGGGGCATCTCACAAAATTTTTCCCCCCTTTCAATTCTAAAAAAAAATTTCTCTACAACCTTTTCCCAGGAATATAAACAGATTTCTAACATTGTACTTAAATATTTACTGATATTATATAATGAAATCGGTTAAGATGGGGGGGAATTTGGGGTTTCTAACAAAGTGGGGAAATTTGGTTTTGAATTTTTGGGGAAAAATTCAGTTTTTTAAAGAAATCGAAGTTTGGGGGACTTTTGCGTGAACGAAGTGTGCTTTTTATTTATAAAAGGGGTTTAGAGCACATAAACGTTACATGGGCAAAGAACTCTGGGAGGAAAAAAAAAAAAAAGGGAAACCTGCATACATGTGCATAGGGTGAAGCCAATCAGGAACCCCGGGGGGATTCTAGACATCACCCCCCATATATATAAGTCCGGGGGCGGGCCCCGGGGGGGTATTTCCGGGGCCTCACTGGAAATGGGGGTAGGGAAGGGGGCTTTCCGGCGCTTTTAAAAGCTATACTAAAGAACTCATTTTTTTAAAAGCGATTTTTGGGGGGTGTCACAGCTTGTCTCAGAGACTGCTTCTCTTAACATTCTATTTCTGATTTTGTGGGGTATTGAATCTGAAGTCAAGTGTGTGTCCAGTGCAGCTGCATATACATTTTAATGCTATCTGCTCACAGCACATTGAATATCCAAGGGTGATCTAAGCCTGTTCCTGTTGTATTCATTTAAAGAAACAGCGTTTTTACAATACAAATACCACTTAATTTTTGGCTGCTCAATTCTTTTGCGCAATTTACATCCAGGGGTTAATTTAGCGTTGTTCTGCTGTTGTGGTGACTAAAATAAACCGTCTTTTTCACCGCAAAAAAGGGGTCACTCGGTGAGGCCACAACTGCTGCTGTCATCTAGCGGCCGTGTGTTGTTCAGCAACCCAAGGGTTCTTGATTGGTTGACTAGGTCAAACACTTCCTCCCAGATGACATCTGACAACCCCAGCCAAAAGTCGGTGGGAACGTTAGACACAACCCTTAGTTGGCATGGCCCAGGAGCGGGTCAGCGGCCCTCACTTGTCCTCAACCCGCCTCTGTCCCATCCGGTTCCCTCAGGCAGAGATCTACTATGTGATCTGGGCTCAGCGCCACTATATAGCAAAGATGAACCATTTGAGGAGGGCAGTCAGCAGCTACTTGGCAGCGAAGAAATGGGGCCAATATCCCCTGCTTCTTGCAGTAGGCGGCAAAGTATAAATGTTGATAGTGGCATGGGAGGTCATGTTGTGAGGGGTCAGCCTCTGCATACCAAGACCGGTGATGAGGACAGCAGTGACGATGAAACACAAATAGATGATGATGTAGCCGACTGCAAGGGCTTCATCATCGTCAGGAGAAGAGGACGTCAGCTTTCGCATCAGGCAGCGGCGCAGCCAGCAAGTGGGTTGTGTGGCCGTGAGTCAGCAGGATAGCAGCAGTGTGAGGTCGGGAGCCTAGCGGCCACGGGGTAAAAAACCCGCTTCACAGGTCCAAGAAAGTAGAGGCACAGGGGCTCGGAGGCAGGGGGCAGTAGTCACTCAGTGCGGAACATTGGCGGAAAAATCAGCTACTGGGGGCGGTGTGGCAGTTCTTTGCAAGACACCGGAGGACCGAATAGGGTAAGTAAAAATCGTGGGGCAAAAGTGAAGCGTGGCCGGGGACAAACGTTGGGACCACGCCCTGCCAAACTGTAGGTCCCATCGGTGGCCTGGGAGAAACGTGGCCAATGTGGGTCCACCCCGCCGCCGAGAACAGCACGCAGCGGCGCCCTGGCACGCATGCCATTCAACCATCAAGGGCTCCCCCACCTCTGCAAAAGGGGACTGTTTCTTTTGACATCATCTCCCGGCCAGATGCTCCTGCTCCCCCGTACTCATGGCGCCAGCATCGTTCAGGAGGCGATTGCAAAGAGACAAAAAAGAGCCCAAACCCATCCTAAGGGAAACGACCGGCTCCGCCAAGTTTTTGGAAATGCGTCCCCCCTTTCCAAAGGTGGACTCTGCACCGTTCGGGGAAAATAAGGGCTTTGCTGACCGAGAGATGGAGAGTTCCAAGCCGTAATTTTTTTTCCAAAAAGGCGTACCGCACTTCATAAATATTAGAACAGAAGGTGGGCCACCCCTTGGTTTATCGTTTTTCCAAGGGGCACGGCAGTGCGGACGTCTGGAGCTGTAACTACTCGGGGCCATACATGTCCTTTGGGCCCACTGGGTGAATGTGCTTCCTGCCCAGCACACCAACAACTTGGACAGGGGGCCCGCTTTCTCCCCACGTTGTAAAAGCGGCCCTGCCCAAGTCCGCCCCTCCTCCCCCCCACCACCATCTCCCCCTCCCAAGTAGCCCATCATACCCCATGTGTAGGGGGACAGCGGGTCAAACAGTTCTACACCCGGTTGCCTCGGCGAACGAAGTCACACAGGGGAGGGAAATGTTTCCCGGGCACACAAAAATCGTGTGTGGCTTTCTCCGCGCCCAAATGAAAACGGAACCTGGTGACGGACAATGGGAGGAAACTTGAGATTCTCGGTTCACATATTTTGAAAAAAATTTTAAGCTGCCCAGACTTTCAACGTGATCTCAAATCGGGGGTCCTATACTACTTTTTCCCTCAATAGACCAATTCCCGGCCCCTCACGGGTCAACCGACCCCATTATACAGAGAGAAAAAATTAAAAAACCCAGACCCGCAAACTGCACTTCTTTACAGCCCGTGAAGGGGGGCGGGTGCAGAAAACCAAAAGGGGGGCACCCCTTCCTCCCCATTAGGAAATAAAAGCCAATATAACGTTTGGGTTTTGCCAAAAAACATTTCTGAAAAAAACCCTACGCTATTTTTGGGGTGTCACCCGTGGAAGTCACGGGGACACCCGCCATTTGTTGAGGCCATTCGAAGGCCACGATTTGTCAGCGCCAGGAACAAAAACGTCATTCCTCTGCTTTAGTCCGGAACAGATGCTAAAAATCGCCTGGGCAGGGGAAGGAGACGTGGCGAATACATCTCCCCCCCCGGGCCCCGGGGGGGCTGAAATGGGGGAGGGGGAGGACATTGAAGCAGAAGCATTTTTCTGGTGAAAGA
>JAODAL010084390.1:0-10933 GCA_025379985.1 Phyllomedusa bahiana
TTAAAAAAGAAAATAAACCTGCCCCCAACCACCAATTTTTATTGGGAGACATTTTGACCAAAGTGACATTTTCATTCTGGCGAAATTGTTTGAATTTTTCAATTGGGGCACTAAGTACATTTTTTCAGTAAAAATAGGGGCAAAAATGCCTGAAAACAGGATGAAAAATTTTCACTATGCCCCTATTTCTTAAAAACATTCCTCATTAAACCATAAAGGAAATAACGTTAAAGAGACCAATTCAAAAACCGAGAAATTTGGGGATTTATAAGCATCGTTAATGGGGCTGATCGATAAAAGGGAACCTCTTCCAATTGATTTTATAACAACCTCAACAAGGTACTTGAAGTCAATTTGTACGAAAATGGAATTGTAAGGATAATAAAAAATAGGTTTGGGTTAAGGGTTAGACACTAAATTACTGCTGGTGATCCCAAAATTCAAGCAAAACGAAGCTAACAAACGTGGCGTAAAGTTTTATCACAGGATGACGGGTTTCAATGTAGTTCTGACCTTTAAAATGAAGTCATTTGACGGGATCAGACAGAAAAACACATCATCGTATACGGGGTATCCCATCTTTCAGCTATGAATTAAGTTGAATGTTTTTAGGTCCTGGTACCACCAAAACAGCTTTGACCTATTTAGGCATGAACTCAAAAAACCTCTAGGCTCCCGGGGGGGGGGGTTGGCCCAAAGATATTTGAAACAGATTTTGTATGCCCAATAGAAAGTTGGGCCACCAAAAACAGATTTTTTTTAAAAAGGGGAATTGCATCAAAAAAAGTTCATTGTTTAAGTCCTTTTTTATGTTAAAACATTTTTTAGGAAATTTATTGTTGTTTTTTTTTTTCATTTTTCATAACTTTCAATATTTTTAAAAATTCTTATTTGGGTTTTTTACTTTTGGGAACTGGCCCTTGTTTTACGCTTTAAAAAGCATCAGAGAGATGCTTTACAGCAGCTTTACGCACATAGGGGACTTAAGACTGACCAGTCCCATTGCTTCCATAGGGGAGTTTTTAGTCATCTTGTGACCCGGGAAGAAACAGTATGAAGGGGGGGGGGGGTGAAAGGGTGAACGTGACATCTCCTTTGTCACGGTGGGGTCCTTTTTATCTAACAATTGGTTTTCCCCCTTTTAGTTTGACCCCCTTTTTTTGCTGATAAGACAGACAACTGAGAATCTTTCTGTACAAACAGGAAGTGTCATACATTATTTTGGGTTGTGGCCCAAAGTGAAAATTGAGGACTTGAATTTTTAAAAAAACATTGAAAGTGATATGGAAAATAAAAAAAAAAAAAAAAAAATAACCAAAAATTCTTAAAAATGTTTAAAACATAAAAATTTTCGATAAACAAATAAGTCATTTTGATACACTTCCCTTTAAACAATCCTTTAGATGCTTAATTAGACAGAAACGGGGGAAATTTTAGAACCCTGCAGCACCTTAAACCTTTATCATGTTCTGTTGGGTACAACCCACCGCATACTGGGAAAACCCCATAAGCCCCTGGTAACCTCGCCTTACATTTTGGCATTTGTCGATTCACTTAATTTTTTTCTGAGGGTTTTCACACATTCACTTTTAGATTTCTTTTTTTTACCAAAACCAGGAATGGATCTTTATTGGAGAAACTATAAAGGGGGTTTTCATCTTGTTGTCAGCCCCCTGTTCTTCACAGCCAACTTCAGGCTGTACGTGGTTCTATACCAGTTACTGATATCTCCACACCTAATCAGCTTTTTAAAGGGACTTTGGGGGGTTTTAACGCAGGGCAAAAGGCTACAGAACTCAAAAGGGTTATGTTTTTTTTGTAATAAGAAAGTAAGTCCTGTGCTGTAAAAGCACAGCGGGGAGTGACAGCCGGGGCTGCTAGGCAGAGGAAGTCGTAACTAAAAAGCTGTGTCAACAAGAGGAGATAACTCCCTAATTTTAAAATGAAGCAAAATAGGAACGGGCAATGTTTCCCGGATATACCTTTATTTACCTTGTCTACTCGGGTTTCAACAATCCATTAGGGTATCCCCTAAACGCTTGGTGAACATGCGTAGAAAAAAAGCCAATTTGGACTTTAAGGCTATAAATAGCAAGCCCTCTCTACCCCTTACCCCAAAGCTCCCCCTGGAGGGTTGGTGGGGCTTCGGAGTGTAGCACCCCCGAAAATTTCTATAAAGATCAGTGGGGAGGGCATCCCAAGCCCGAATCTAAGATGGCACCATTTTCCCTGTGCTCTCCCAAACATAGGCTACCCCCTCCAGGAAAAGGGGAGAACCAACTGTCTGGACTGGACCTTGTCCACCCTGTTTGTTTTTAAATTTTTTCCCCGGGTTTTGTCTTCTAAAAAGTGAACATGTAAACCCTTCTTGGCCCCCCCTTTTTCCATACAACTTCATGAACGTGTTGATTACTGCCTATATATTTTTGACAGGTGCCGGGAGTAATGAATAATCAATCTATTCACTAAATTCATAGTGGATACATGCTTGGTATAAACATCGTATAAAAACTGACCCACTTCCATGTCCCTTTTGAGATACAAACTGGGGTTTTCTTGGAATGCCCCACATGCAAATGTTTGCACAATAGTGTTCTAAAAACAACCCAAAAACCCCTCAATAGTACTATATTAGAACTGATCTTGTTAGTCCCTGTCTACACGATTGTCCTACTATTTAATTTCTTACAATAATCCTTAGTCTGTGACCAACTACCCCTTTAAAAAAATACTAAATGTCTTTTATTTTACCTTCAGTTTTTGGGAATCACAGGAATCCTTATTGAAAGTGTATAAATTTATATTTTGGTTTTTTTTTTTTTATTTATTTATATATATTATATATATTATATATTTTATAAATATTATATAAATGCAATACTGCTTAACATGTAATATTATCAATTTTTACGTTACAACAAGTGGGGCACCTGTGCAAGAACAGTTTCCTTGTTAATTAAAAATCTTATTATAGAGCGCCCCCTATATCTCTCTGTTATTATAGCCAATTTTTATTTCAGTGATTTCTACAAATTTTTCCCCCCTTTTTGAACTGTACAATTATTTAAATGGGGGTTTTTCTCACCACAAATGATTCCTTTTAAAAATTAGGCAAAGGTAATTGAAAAAAATTCCAAAAACATTGCGTTTTTGATCTTTTCATTTCAGACCTAGAGCAGTTCTTATTCTCCCATTGTGTAACAACTTTTCCTAGGTTACCCCACCCCTCTCTCTCTCTCTCTCCTCATTGCCCCACTTGGATTGCGACATTTCTTTCTGCTGTGTCTCATCAAGCACAGGCTGTTTATTTATGGTACTGACAAACTTTAACCCCCTTTTGAGCCTGTACACATCTTCCCCCGCTGTTCAAACCCCTTTATAAGTCCTTCTAAAAGGCCCCAATTTTTGGAATAGCAGAGCGATATCCAATCACTGCTGTAGAACCACCCACAGCCCGAACAGGAATTGGGAGCATGAAGCTGGCTGTAAAGAGCAGACTCTGTGAAACAGCCTGGTGAGAACACCCCTTTAAAGCCCAATTCACATTTTGTTTATAGAATCTGTCGGGATACCATAAAAAAATGGTATCCTGACAGACGCTGTGGCGGGGCCAGAGATCTACAAAGGTAAACAGTCAGAACACATCACGTTCTGCTCCCTGTTCATATATCTGTCGGGATACCATAAACATTTTATCCTGACAGAGATCTATAAGGTAAACGTAGTCCAGATTTGACTACTTTTACCCTATTTACTGAATGAAAACGTTTTATTCATCAATCGCAAAAGTGTGATACACCGCGCTTTTGTGTCCACTGCAGAAACCATACATGCTTATTACATATATGTAATACGTTTGTACGTAATAGGTACATATATGTATACGTTTATTACAATTTGGACTATGTTTGCTATATAGATCTTTCAGGCCCTGTCCCAGTAACCGCAGGGAAAAATATTTTTTTACAATATCCCGAAAGATACCACCAACGGTGAAGCAGAAACGTGATGTGAATGGGGCTTTAGTGCACAAATGTTCTTATATTTTTAGTGGTAAGATTAATTTGTTTAGAGGTTGATTACTCCGAGTTGCGCTTACCGTATATGTTTGATATTTGCCTCTTTTATTGGTTATGAAGCATATCCTCATTACACAGCATCAACATTTTCCTCAGCACTTGTTTCACATCTGTCCCTGATCCCGGTGCCTTACTATCTTATATTGCCTAAACCAAACAGATATTAGGTTTATCGCCATCAAAAATGAAGTATGGTTTTGGCCTATGAGAGCAAAAGGGTCAATAGCAAATCCCTACAAGCAGAGGGAGAACCTATAAACTTCATGCAGATGTTGCCCTGGTCTGAACCCAATTTTGGAAGCCAGAAGCCTTAAAGGGGTTGTCTCACTACATTGATTCATCTTACCTCAGTCCTGTTTTCTTGGTTTCATTTTGAATTCAGTGGCCTGTTTGCTGGCTTCTACTAGGCTGCAGTAGAAGCCAGGTCTGTAGCTATAGCGACCAGTGCTGGCAGCCAATCAGGATAGATCAAACAGGTCTGTAACTATAGCGACCTGAGGAGCTGATGCAGCCTATACAAGAGGGGATATCTCAGAATAGGTAGGACACTGTTAATGGACACATATTGTAAAGTGACTTGTTTTTGCTTTAACATAAAAAGCAATCCTTGTAGTGAGACAACCCCTTTAATCATGATGCACTATGCTCCCTGTATATTATTATTACTATTATTATTATGCTACCATTGCAACAAATTGCTCGATTTCCAATATTTTTCAGCTCGGATTGGATTTGAGCAGACGAGCGCTGCAGGATCTTTCCTGTGAATTTCTGCTTGCATTTCTCCAATGTGTATGTATTATTTACAGCGGCCCGGCCATACATCCCTGCCTGCAGCTTCCATGCATGGCTCCTCGGTGCGCACGTTCCTGCTCTAGAGAGAATTCAGAGATTCATTTCAAATAATTAAGAGATCGGCTAACGGGAGAGGAGGGGGATGGTTCGTGTGAGGCTGTTTCCATGGCAACATCTGCAAAGAGCTAGGGGCTTCAAAAGCTGGTCAAGAACAACAAATACTACTGGAAGAGATGCCGCTGTTGGCTGTACGATAAGAGGAGGGATTAGGGAAATAATGACTGAACGGCCCAGGTGAGGAGCACAGCTTCCAGCCAGATACAGCGCTCTTTGTGCAGAACATTTCGCTCCTCTCCTCTGGGAAGGCCCAGGCATTATCCCGAAAATGATGAACCTCTATCCCCATGTACCAAGGAGACCCCACGGTTAAGCTTTGTCGATGCATTTTCTGATCAGCTGTAATAAAAGCTTCCTTCACCTGTTCGGTAAACCAGGAGGTCGTGCATCACTTCTGTGCTATATGGTTATTCGAAGAACTGCTGAATAGGCAAAATCAGCTCGATACTCCGACATGTCAATCATTTATGGTATATGCATACTGGTTTGGACGTCAATTCTGACACTGATTCAACGCCGAAATCTGACTGAAATCTGCCTCGTTTTGTTCCGAATAGAAAATCCATGTCGCAGTGCACACAGCGCTGTTAGTCCATGATGCAGATTTATTTTCGGCATCACAAAAGAACGGACACGTCAATTCCAGAGCTGGATCCTCACAGTATATGGAGGAAAAACTGCCTCTAAAATCAGCATCAAATCCACATACTGATGCGTATTTTAGGCATGGAGTCCACAATGAGATTTTCAGCACTGAAAAACAGCTGTGTGAACCTACCCTTAGGGTATGTTCACATGGGCAAATTTCGTCGTGCGTTTCGCATCATATTTGCGCTCTAAGGCTATGTTCACATGGCTTAAACCTGGACGTATTTCAGTCCGTAATTACGCGCCGGAGTGCGCAAATTACGGCTGTAATACGTCCCAGTCATTACGTAATCCACATTCTCATAGAGAAAAAGGGAAATTACGTCTCCTCTCCCTGCTCGGCGAATCCGGCGCGGGTGGAGATAATTGACATGTGAATTACCAGCGGCGTATACGCGCCGCTGGTAATGCAAGTCTATGGGCCGGCGAGGTGCCAGCCCTCCGCACCGCTCTCGGGCACACGGCGTAATTGCGGGGCGTAATTACGCCCTGCAAATACACCGTGTGACCCTAGCCTAATACAAGCGAGATGCGGGCTGAAATTACGGTAATCCACAGTTCTCATAGAGAACTATAGATTACGCCTCCTCTCCCCGCTCACACAATACGACCGTATTGTACGCCCGGGGAGGCAAGTGACTATGGGGCCGGCCCACCCACGTCGGAGTACGTGATGATCAGCGCAACTCCCAAACACCCGACATAATTGCGGGGCGTACTGTACGCCCTGCAATGACACCGTGTGAACATAGCCTTAGGGTATGTTCACACGGTGTATTGTGTCCCATTACATCGTGTGTCTCGGGAGCTCATGTTAATACGCGTGTACTCCTGCGGCGCAGGGGGCCAGCAGGCCGCCGGCCCCATAGACATTCATTACTCACGACGCGTATTTGCCGCAAATAATTGACGTCACTTATCTCCTTGCGCATACAATACGATCATATTGTACGAGCGGGGAGAGGAGGCGTAATCCATAGTTGTCTATGAGAGCGATGGATTACTGTAATTATGGGGCGCATTTCTCTGCGTATTAAGCGCAGTACGCCACGATATGCACCCCAAAATAAGCCATGTGAACATACCCTTTAGTGTAGAAAAAAAAAAGTTTCATGGTAGCACAATGGATAGCGGCAATGAAGCCACAAAATGTGATGTGGTTGGGGCCTAAGGGTATGTTCACACGATGTGTTGGATCCGTTTTGGATCCGAAAAACACATCCAAAATCGATGCATAAATCACATCCAAAACACATCCAAAATGCAGGTGTGTTTTTGGCTGAAGCAGGATCGCACCCTAGAGTTTTAAATAAGGTGTCTGCTGCGTCAAATAGATCAAGAATTGACATGACAATTCTATGAATGGATCCGAAAGGCGCATCAGAAAGATGCAGTAAGACACGCATCAGTGATCACTCGTCTGACACCTATACGTGTTTTATATGGAAAGCAATGTAAATCACACTTCACATTGTTAGATGCGTGTTTGGGTCCGTTTAGGGTCCGAAAATTGGATCCAAGCACGCATCTAAAAACGGATCCAAAATCAGACCCTACACGCCATGTGAACATACCCTAAGCCAACACAGGTATCTATGGTGTTTTCCATTTATACAAGATTTAAGGAAGGTGTCCAACTTCCCTTTTTCAACTTTAGGAATGAGGTAAAGGCTGAAAGAAAAGAACAAAAATGACCCAAAACATACTAACCTCTTAACTCACATTCAAACCATCAATGCGCCTTGCAGTCGTCTTCACCAATCTTCTGTTGTCTTCTAGCTCAGACTGAACGGAGCGGCACTGCTGCACCTTCTGATTGGCTACAGCAGTCATGTGACACTGCCCAACGTCACCATTCAGAACCTTGACTTCCAAGCAGTGACACTGGGCAGTATCACATGACCATCGCAGCCAATCAGAGGTTACAGCAATACCAAGAGATGCATAATTGGATCGAATGTGAATAAGGAGATATATTTCTTTATAATTTCATTAGCATACTTAAAGTTAAAAATGGGCAGTCAGACAAGCTCCATAATAATGGTTTACATCTAAGTAGGATCATATAATTGACCTTCTGTTTTCCCACTTCTCTACACTGCTTCTCACACAACCATCTACAAGATTTCTCATATGCACTTCCTAACTTCTGGAACTAGTGACCCCTCCTCATCCTGTAACAGTCGGTTCGCAGCTAGCTATAAGCTAACATGCTATGCGAATGTCCCTTTGTGGGCACAGCCCTTTAATTGTACTTGTTTATTGTCTTATATATTTAAAGGGGTTGTCTCACTACATTGATTCATCTTACCTCAGTCCTGTTTTCTTGGTTTCACTTTGAATTCAGGGGCTTGTTTACTGGCTTCCACTAGGCTGCAGTAGAAGCCAGGTCTGTAGCTATAGCAATCAGTGCTGACAGCCTATCAGGACAGATTAAACAGGTCTGTAGCTAAATCGACCTGAGGAGCTGATGCAGCCCATACAAGATGGGATATCTCAGAATAGGTAGCATACTGTTAATGGACATATATTGCAAAGTGACTTGTTTCTACAAGATCTTTAACATAAAAAACAATCCTTGTAGTGAGACAAACCCTTTAAGGAGAAGTCAGTAACAGTTGCAGTCAGACTTAAAAAGTAGTTGTTGTAGTGAGAAAACCCCTTTAAATCTCCTCTGTACAGAGATCTAAAAAGAATGGCACTCTACAGTAAATGATAGTAAATGTACAGTTCCATTTCCTTTGTCTCACAATTCTGTATGTAACCTGAAGCCGCCCTTTGACATTCACAGATTGCATTCATATCTTCTACACGGCCCAGATAGTGGGCCAGGATTTTCCGTTAATATGAGATAGGCTGCTCTATGAATTCAGAGAGCAGACAGAAACCAGAGGACAGGCTTTAACAGGCTGACTCCCAAGTCTCTTAATACATTTAGTGTTCAGCATCGGAGACTGTCTGGTATCTAATCATCTCTCCTTGTATTCCTCCCATCAACACAAATCTGGAAAGGAAGTAGGACAATGCAGAATTAGCACAAATACTGGGAAATCAGGCGGCCTAGTATCCTAGACATTGTGATATAATGTGCTCCAGCAAATTAATGTAACCTAAAAAAAAAAAAAGATGGCTGCTTCAGCACTTGGCCCAATAGAGAAGAACTGTATACAGTGAGTAGAGAAGACAATAAATGATTACTATATATCATCATTAATAACTCCCAACAACATAATCCAAGAAAAACACAGAGTTCAATCCATCCTTACTGCAAATATTCCACACAATACCAGGGAAGCACACTCAACTTAATGCAAAGTGTTTTTCAAGAAATGTGGTCAGATGTACTTACGGTATTTAAACTCATTATAGATATTTATTTTGGTCATTAAAGGGGTACTTTCTCTACATTGATTGGACGTCCTACTATCGTGGCGTGATGACATCATTTATCTTGACTCCCCTGATGAACCTGTTTTATGGGAGAAACGCGTCGGGAGTTTATATTTTCTTTTTCATCTGAAGCTATCTTCTATACAGTGTGGCCCTAAGTAGGGAATTGCAGGGTAACCATAGGGTTAGGAGTCGTGGGGCCGCCCTAAATCGGGGGCATTACCCCATATTACCTATTTAGGGTTCACAATGGGGTGTATAGGGACTTATACCCATTGGGGTTTTCTCTTGGATTTTTTTTCCCTTTTTGGACTCTATTTTTATTCTGGGAATAAAAAAAACGACGGGTACCTGAGTAAGTAATTTTTTGGGAAATTAGTATGCCGTACCCCATTAGGTCTAGCAGTATCAATTTTTGTGAAATTTATTTTTTTTATGAGTAAAAGGTTATTTTTTTTTGTTGAACAGCCCCATTTTTTTTAAGAAAAATAAAAAAATTTTAAAATTTTATTTTGGGGGTTTTTCTTTGTTAGCGGGTTTTTTTTTGGGTTTAACCCAAATTTTGGTTATTATGTGTAGTAAAAACTCTACATTGATCTTTAAATATTTGGGCGACATGTCTGTATATATGAGTTGCGCATTTTTTTTTGGGCTGAAAAGACATAGACACTGGGCAGTAGTACATACATTCTTTCTAAATGTTTAAAGAAATCAATTAGATTTTTTTACTGACAATAATAACCCCCTGTCGATCCATGTATGAGCAGGCGCACTCCATAATTAGGCGCATTATAAACCCTCAGCGGCGCCTGAGGTCCTACAACCGTAGTATTTTACACATTTATGTCTTTAGTATGGCAAATCCAGGCGCATTACTGCTGGAACAGGTAAATCACTTTAAAAGTTGTTCACTTGGGTTAAATTTGTAAATTCGTAACTAAAAAAGCCTAAGTCTAGACCCGCAGTAGAACAGGTTATAGATTAGGCCATTCTACCACTAATGCGCACAAAAAATGGAGCATGGGCGCCAAAAAATCATATATGTCACCCTTAGACAATAGTAACTAAAGATTATTACCAAATACATTGCCATTCTAATTTTACTTCATATTAGAGCAGTTCTAGGATTCAAAAGAGAGGAACTCTCTCTGTTCCTGCCACCCTTACCTGATTACTCTCTGTGGGTTTTTATCCAGACAGCTTGCTTATCTTTTTTATGACAAAATTTAACCCTTTACATCTCAGACATTCTGCCTTGGAAACATCCCTCTATCCCCCATGCCCCAGAACAGGCTCAGCTGGAATTGCAGAGCTAAAATTCATTTTAATGCTGAAATCCACCCAAAGCCTAAAAATGAAGTGGAAGCCTGAAGCTCAAACGTCTTTTTTACACTTAGGCCTGTAACCACAACAAGGGGCATCATCTACGCCTAGAGGAAAGAAGGTTTCACCATCATCATAGATTGGGGGTCTTTACTGTAAGAGCGGTGAAACTATGGAATCACTGCTACAAGGGTTTGTGTGGATCTTGCCAAGTTCAAAGGGGCTTAATGCCTTTTTTGAAAAATTAATACTATATTATGGGGCCAAAATTTTGGGGAAAGGGTGTTGATTCAAGGGTTATTCGATTGAAATAGGGGAAAAATTTTTTTTGATGGACAATTGGCATCCGCCTCATTGGGGTTTGTGCCTTCCTGTGGATCACTGTAGGGTTATACGTTGGACTTAATGGACTTGTGTCTTTTTCCAGCCTTATCTACTATGTTACTATGTCAGGAAGTCAAGAGGTCCTTATTAAATGAGGTTGTCTGAGGGAAAAAAAGGTTTTTAATCCCCCTGAAAAATTGCATTTTTCCCTGGGCTGTAAAGCAAATCGGGGTCCCTTTTCTTGAAAAGACTTTCAA
>JAODAL010084391.1:0-10931 GCA_025379985.1 Phyllomedusa bahiana
GGGTTTCAGGACAGGTGCAAGATGCATGGTCGAGGAACGAAGCTAATGGTACGGTACACGGTAAGTCAGAACAAGGTTTGGAATGCTTTCTCAGTAGGCTAAATGGCACTAAAGATCCGGCAACAGCCCCAGGAAGGGGCAGGCTTAAATAAGGGCAGTGACCGGCAATAGCCAATTATCGGTGCACTGGCCCTTTAAATTTCACAGAGCCGCGCGCGCGCGCGCCTTAGATGTCGGGAACGCGCGCGCTGGGAGGCTAGAGCAGAGACAGGAGTGCGGCCGGGTAAGTAAGAAGGTGGCCAGCCGGCCGGGGAAGCGTGCCCACCACCCGACATGCGGGCGGCGGTGCCACTCGTGCGGGGACCACGGGTGTGCCCGCGACCCGGGACGGGGGTCGCGGGCCCACCCGTGACAATGACTTGGACAATAAAAATTCCTTCAGGTGGTAGAGATCATAATCAGTCTGAGGTCAGATACTCAGGTTAGCATAAGGTGTAAAAACTTATTAGTGTTAAACTATGTTCACACGTATGTCGCCCGCAATTACGCCGTGTGTACGGGGCGGGGCCGGCAGCCCGCCAGCACCATAGACATCCATTATTCCGGCGCGTATACGCCGTGAATAATTGACATGTCACTTCTCTCCCTGCTCGCACAATACGATCGTATTGTACGAGCGGGGAGAGGAGACATAATCCATAGTTCTCTATGAGAGCTATGGATTACCGTAATGACTGGGAAGTATTTCAGCCCGTAATTTGTGCAGTATGGTGCAAATTACGGGCTGAAATATGTCCCATATGTGAACATGGCCTAAGGCTATGTCTACACGGCAATGGACAAAAAAACCTGAAAACCAAATCCAAAAAACGTTCATAAAACAGAGTTTGTTTGTCCACTGCCGGTCAAGAGCTGCTGTAAAAAAACATCCGTGTTTTGCGCGTTTTGCATTTTTTTGTCACTTTTTTTTTTGCAGACATGCACAGCATTAGATTTGCTGTGTATTTCTGTATTTCTGTATATATTTCTGCACAAAATGCACCAAAAAAGTCCGGTGCTTTACATAGACTCCAATAATAAATTTTCTGCCCTGCTCTGGTAGTTTTTCCAACATGTTTCAAAACACGACCAGCAAATAAAACGAGCAGAAAAAAGACATTCTGTAGAGACAAGAAGACATTTTTACTATAAAAGTCTATGGGATCTGTTTTCAGTCATTTTTTCAGTGTTTTTATAAAACGAAAAACGCTGAAAAAACAGACGTTTTTGTGTGCAGTGGAGAAAGAGCCTTAACATCTCTTTTATTTCTAACTTTTAATTTTTTACTGGTTTCCATGTTTTTTGTCAGCTTATCTTGTTTCTTTTTGTCTATATGATCTATTTGCAACACCCCTTTATACCAACAACCACAAGCCATGTCTTAGGGAGCTGTCACACAGCGCAGTTTTGGTGCAGATATAACTGTGCTCCAATTAAACTCCCTTTATTACCAGCAAGCTTCTTTCAGTTGTCTAAATTGTTCAGAAAGGTGTCTCAAGTAAGCAATCAATGACTGTTTAAAGTCTTGTGGATACAAACATACTAATTCATTACTCACTTTCCAAACAGTTTAGATAAGTGAAAGAAGCTTGCTGGTAATACAGACAATTTAATTGGAGCGCAGTTAAAACTGCACCAAAACTGCGCTGTGTGGAAGCACCTTTATAGGCTATAACCAATGAAGATTAGGCTGACTTTAATCAGCTGCCAGAAATTATTGTCTGGCGATGTATCACGCTTATAGCAGGTCATAATAGCAAAGGCTGCTCTACTAAGTACTAAAGTTGCTTGTTCTGAAGTGAATAATTTTAAATGACAGTAATTAAAAGTAGCATTTTGTGTTGAATTTGGAAAAACCACTTGTTACATTAGTTGTTCTATTTAAATGGTTCTTGTTTAATTGTTTTTTGAATACAGCTTAAAGTTCATCAAATTTGTAAATGAACCCATTTGCAGTGGGGGGTTAATAATATTGATTGCAACATGCAGACTACACTGACAAGCAAAAGGGTAACAAAGTTTTGAACTTTTGTCTTTGAGGCTCCATTTCTCATCATCCACTACAGACAATCATCTCGGCTATCTCAAACACATTCTCAATGTTAGGGCATACTGGTTGACTCAACTCTACCAACAAGTGTTTGATTGGCTTGAGATCTGAGAACAGTGAGGGTTGTATTTCAGCTTAGGCTGCCCTAGGTACTGGGCTGTATATACTATTTATATACAGTGCACTGTAAATGCGCTCTTTTGCTCTGCTGAAATTAAGCGCTTGTGTAATTGTGTAATTTCAATGCACAATTATCGGAGGCAGATTACTGCCTTGTATAGTTCAATGCTTATTGGCGCTTACGCACCACAAAGGTGCGCACATAAAATCATTGTCATCTGATGACTTTACACAGCATTCAATGAGTGCTATACTTAATCATGGTTTTAAGCATATTTTAGCACAAAATAAATGCTAAAAGACGTGCCAAAATATGCCATGTGACAAACCTTTAAACTTGCCAATTATAGTCATGGTTCACGGTAGTTTTATATTAAAAATGTAAAAAAAAACCAAAAAAACTAATATTTACAGTTCAAAACACCGCCTCTTGCAATTTTATATATAAAATAATAATAGTAAAAAAATAAAAAAAATTAAAATAGACCCTTATTTACCCCACATGGTAAATGCTGAAAAAAAAAATAATAGTACCAATAAAAACTACACTTAAGCCCACAAAAAACTATTTCTCATTTAGGTCCCTCTCCAGAAAAAAAAAAAAATGTTATTGGTTACGTAAAATGGCGACGCGAATCAATTTTTTACGGTTTTTTTATTTTTAAAAATTAATAAAATGTAACAAAAACCACATACATTTGGTAAAGCTGGAATTCTACTGAGCTGCATAATAAAGATAACATGCCCGTTATACCACATTTTAAATTAAAAAAACAAAAAACAACCCAAAAACAATGATGCAACTGCATTTTTTTCCTATTCTGCCCCACAAAGAATATCATAAAATTTAGTTGGAAACCACACAAAAAAAAAAGTGAAAAGTTCTGCAAATAGGGAAGTCCTGGTACAGCAATGTCAATGGAAAAACTAAACAGTTATGGCTGTTTGAGGCAGGGATGAAACAAATAAAAATGTTTACCAAAAATGATTGCATAGGTGCCCCCCTTTCTGATACAGGGATTTTTGTTTCCTTTGCAACTGTTTCTCTCTTCCCGTCTTCCAAGGCCACGTATATTTTGATTGTTCCATCTCCGTAGCTGCACCTCTCCATTCATTTCTACAGGACTTCCCCATATAGTTGAGCACACACATTCGGCAATATTTAGAGTTCCCTTAGTGCCGCCCTTCTCATTGCATTACCAATCTGAATTCTGGCTCACGTCATGTTTTCCATGTAATACATACATGTAAATAATTAAGAGGTACATGTTTTTTGTTTTTTTACACATCACTGTATCACATATGATAGGCTTAGATACACTTGTCTAGCAGATAGTATAACACATGATTTGATACACTAGCTCATAGACTGTACTTCATAGAGTTAGATACACAGGTTTAGCAGGCAGTATCACACATGATAGGCTTAGATACACAGATCCATAAGATAGTATAACACATAATAAGCTTAAATACACAGGTCTATCAGATAGTATGACACATAATAGGCTTAGATACACAGGTCTATCAGATAGTATAACACATGATAGGTAGTATAACAAATAATAAGCTTAGTTACACAGGTCGATAATAGAGTATAAGGCTATGTTCACAGAGCTTAATTGCAGGACGTATTTCAGCCCCTAATTCGCGCAGTACGGTGCGAATTACGGGCTGAAATACGTCCCAGTCATTACAGTAATCCACAGTTCTCATAGAGAACTATGGATTATGTCTCCTCTCCCCGTTTGGACAATACGCCTCGGGTGGGGGGGGGGGGGGAGAGAGAAGTGACATGTCATTTATTCACGGCGTATACGCGCCGAGAACAATGAATGTATATGGGGCCGGCTGGCTGTCGGCCCCCCCCAGCCTTGCCCCGCCCCCGTACACACGGCGTAATTGCGGGGCGAAATACGTCCCACAATTAAGCCATGTGAACTTAGCCTAACACATGATAGGCTTAGATACACTTGTCTAGCAGATAGTGTCACACATGATTAGATACACTTGTCTAGCAGATAGTGTCACACATGATTCGATACACTTGTCTAGCAGATAGTGTCACACATGATTCGATACACTACCTAAAAGACTGTATTTCATAGGCTTAAATACACAGTTTCTGCAGACTGTATCTAAGCCTATCATGTGTGATACTTCCTGCTGAACTTATGTATCTAACCATATGAAGTACAATCTATGAACTAGTGTATCAAATCATGTGTTATACTATCTGCTAGACAAGTATATCTAAGCATATCATATGTGATACAGTCTACTGGACCTAGGTATCTAAGCCAATCATGTGTTATACTCAGGTTCAGCAGACAATATCACATATGATAGGCTTAGAAATACTTGTCTAAGCAGATAGTGTCACACATGATTAGATACACTAGCTCATCGACACAGGTGACCTCTAAGGGTATGTTCACACGGTGTAAATGTGTGGTCGTATTTTGTTGTATAATCACACTGCAATACGCTCGAAATGCGCGCAGCAATTACGGAATTATGTCCGTCCCCGACATGTATTGAACGAGAACGAATAATAGAAGTGAATGGGGCGTACTTCTAAAACACCCGCTGCATTGCGGCGCGTCCATACGTGTTGCAAAACGCTGTATGAACAAACCCTAAGGTCTCTTGTCCCAGCTGCATGACCCCTTGAATGTTTGTATGAGCCATATACACAAGCTCCCCAAACTACAAATAGACCTACCCACCCCACCTGCCACCCTAGAAAACTCAAAACAATCTTCCCACCACCCCATCCTAACACCCTCCTCCCCCTCATCACTTAGGCCATGTCTACACAGCATCGGTTCTCTCTCTCCCTCACATAATGCAGTCTGACAATTTTCTTGGCCAAGAGACCTCTATCGATGAGCTGGATGATGCGGTTTCTCTTTTCTTGGGAAATCTTCTTCATGGCTGCTCCTTGTTTAGAACCAGTGACCTTTCACTTGGGAATCAGCCAAATAACACAATGAGCTACTAGGGAAAGTGAGAACAGGTTGTACTTGATGGTATTGCATGAAATGCACGTCAGGACATCCTCTTCTTCAGCGGTAACCATAGTTTTGGGTAAATAAATAAATAAATAATAAATATATTTTATATTTTTTTATATATATATATATATATATATATATACAAGTCATTTTATTTTTTCATGTTCATGTAAAATTGTCACTTTATGTTCTAATTTTCTACTGCACTTTGGTATACATAGTGCTTACTTTATTATATATACTTATGTATGCAGTGCTTGTTTTCATCTTTTATTCTATATGTAACTTAATATGATTTTTTTTAATGTATATTTATTTATTGATTTATTTATTCTAAATCATGATACTGATACAGTATCTCACAAAAGTGAGTACACCCAGTGGCATAGCTACAGGGGTTGCAGCCGTCGTACTTGCGTCAAGCCCCCCTCGCCACTCAGCTGCATCACTGGGTCACAGAGACCCAGTGATGTAGAGATCGCCACCTGCGCTTAGCAGGCAGCAGCTGAGGCTGAACGGCTGGAATACACTCATCCCCACCGTTCAGCCACTGAAGCCAGCAGCAGCGCGATGTAATGACGTCATCCTGCCCACCACTGCTTGTACTAGGCCCTAGAAGTGAATAAGTCCACAGCACACGTATGTAAATATGCTTATTAATTTTATATGATAGATTTGAAAATTTTGGTTACAGAGAGCGTGTTTTCATATACAAAATGGGTGATCACATATTAGGCATACATAAATCATAAAACCGGATCACCTACAGGGAATATGCAAAGGACAATGAATTTATGGAACACTGATTATGGTGAAGCAAAATGGCAAGAATCACAGTGTGACCATATGGATAATAGTGCTAATAGCAGGACTGAGAAATGGACAGTCGCTGGCAGTGGCTGGTGCATACAGATGTGCGGTAGGTTGAAAAAGGCTGTGGTTCCAGCCGAAACGTTCCTCATATGGTCACGTTTTCCTCAAGCCATACAGTCTTATGATATATGTATGCCTAATATGTGATCACCCATTTTGAAGCCTTACAGGGGCAAGGTACTGTTGATCAATTGTAAGGAGCTGTCTTGGTCTCATGATGTCAAAATGTGAACAGCATGATGAGGAGGACTGTTTAAATCCCAACACAAATTGATCTCCTAAATTTAATGGGCGATTCAGGAATCAAACACCTGTTGTGACTTATGCCATTAAACTCCTTGTTAGAGATAAGGAAGTTGTTCAAAAAGTACTGAAACACTGAACAGGTGGAAATGTGCATTGTAAAGTTAAGAGATCGGCTCATTTAGTGCATTTAAATTTTTTGTTCAAGAAATGTTCATCCTGCAATTTCATCCAACAGCCAAATACCCTTACTTTGTGTGAGTAGCGTATTTCATGTTCCCAAAGTAATGCATTTCAGCCAGTTATATTTTTTCTGTTTCTTCATTCTCTCCATCTACATTCTCTGGGCTCATTTTCGTTTAATTGGAAAGCTTGTTCGCTGGAGGGAAGTCAGATATTAAGGGCTGGTTGTTAAAGATAAAATAATAATTGTGTATAGTAGGTTTAGAATGATTGATTGAGCCAGTGGCATGGTTGACTGTAATGGTGGACCTAAAAAAAAAACAGTAACAGTCTGATTCAAAATGATCAATGTCAGATTTACAATCTTGTTTTTTGTATGAAAAGGGTTTGGTGGAGTTTGTCAGATGTGGCTGTGATAGGTTCAGTGTTTTAGTGATGGGGGGACTGGATTATTAGGCACCATATCATTATTGTGATATTCTGGCCCATGCTTGATAATGGGACTTTTATGAGTAATTGCGGCTGGATTGCTGTCACTAAGGTGGACAGGTATGAAAACTGTCTTGGTCTAAGACTTTCTTTCTTGCCCAAAGCAACCAGAGCTCCCCTTTAATTTTTTCGGAGCACTATATGAAATGAAAAGGGAGCTCTGAATGGTTCCTATGGATAACAAAGAAAGTGTTAGACCAAGACAGTTTTCATACATGAGGCCCTAAGTGTTGCGAGCTTAACAAACTAGAACAAGTATATCCATCTCTCCTTGGAATTAAAGGCATTCATTTTAATTAATGTTTGATATCCAGAATGGGCAAACAGATCACTAGAATTTACAGTGGAAAATATGTGGTTCTTAGGCCAAAGCACTTTCTAATCTTAATTCAGAGAGAAACACTTGTCATTAAACTCTGTTGTATGAGCTGCCGTGACTTGAAGAACTCTACATCCAAGTGGCACGGAGTCCTGACTCTTTCACTTGAGCTGATTTGAAAACAACAAACAATTGGGAAGTATATCTCATGTCTACTGTTAGGATTTACTTCTAGGCTTTGTGTTTGTATGGAATAGCTATTTGGTTCATTTATATCTGCATTTCTAAAGCCGCTCTACAGATTGTAGGTTCATAATGTCGCTTTGCTCAAAACAGTTATCTTATTACTGCCTTCTTCTAGATAATGTCTGTGGATGACCACAGCTTCTTTAAAATCTAAAATACCTTTCATTTTAGGACATGAAACATACAACTTAATTAAAAATATTACATTTTCTGTAGTTATAGGATGTGAGATCCACAACTTTGCTGAATGACCTTAAGTTTTTGATAAGAAATTAATGCAAAAGGTCATATCATATTATCTGATCGTCTTGTATTAACGAGTTGGTCATTTAACTGATGTACTATTACGTCATATAGTTCATGAAAGGTGTTTTCTAGGTTTTTTCACTGAGTCACAAGCAGTTTTGCTTGTTTTACTCTGTCTCCTCATGAGTAAAGTAAAATCAAAAAGGCAATGTATTTAGAAAAAGTCTTCCATTAAAAAAACCTTCATGTTGAAAGCTAATCTTTGTAGTGAGAAAATCCCTTTAAGGAAGTATGGAGTGGGCTCACATACTAAGTCCACTTCAAAACCCCCGTCAACAACCAAGATTAGAGCTTACTCCGATTCTGACCATTTTACTACTTACATGCCATGGTAAATGTAATTGAAGCAACTAAACTGTTACCCCTTTGATTGTTAAGGCAACCAGGAACCTAATAATAGCCCCAGATCTACCATGATTGTGCCTCTATTACGCTCCTCTTAAACCTCACATTCAGGGTTTAATAGGAGATCACGGAAATGACTTTACTGTAGTACTTATGTGATGTGGTATTTATAGTGCTAGTAATCAAGGGATCACATGTTCAAGTACACTTGGGAAACTAAAAATTACTCTGTAATTATTTTACAAAATAAAAAATTGAAAATTAAATAAAAAATTTTCTGCTTATCATATGTAAAGCAAACAAAATTTTTTGTTATACCCTGATCTTTGTCATCAGTGGGTCAGTGAAAACAAACAAAAAATTTGTACAAAATCATGTTATTTCTCCCACACAGTAAGTACTATTGTTTTTTTTTTTTTTTTGTTTTTTTTGTTATCCTGCCTAATCAGAAAAAAAGCAAATTTATAAAAAGTAACCCAAAAGTTGCATAGATTTCAGTTTGGTACTACTAAAAGCAACATATCAGCCTGCAAAAACAGGTCCACAGATGAAAAAAATATTGGTTTCAGAAAATGTCAATGCAATAGAAAAAAAAAAAATTTTTTTAAAAGTAGTTAAACATATCAAAGGCTATACAAATTGGGTATTGCCGTAGAAGAAAGAAAAAAACATGTAATTTATACCTCAAAAGGAACTCCATAAAAACCAGCTTCCCCCACCATTGAAATTTATTTACACTTCCACCTCACAATAGTGAATAGGTTCCTGTATACACTATTTGGTGCATAATAAAACATTAAAAAATCACTACTTGTCCCACAGAAAACAATCCTTTGGAAGGAAAAATGAAATGGAAAAATAAAAAAATCTATGGCTTTTGGACAGCGGGAGAAAAAGCTAAAAAAAAAAAAGAAAAGAAAAAAACCTCCACATTTAAAATGTTAATCTTGTAAAACACCCAACACGGAAATTAAACAAAATCAGAGCAGAAATGTGTTTGACGACAGTGTTTATTTAGCTTTGCCTTCGTGTTTAAAACTAATAAAAAATACCTGGTCTTGCAAGATAAACTCCAGGTCTGCATGATATATTGGTGCTTGATCAAGGACACATTTGGTTACATTATATCCATTCTTCATAGCTGTTAACTGTGTTTTTACTTTGGGGATTCACCCCTTCTATAATGAGAGAGACATGGAGTGACTTTGTACTGAGCGCTATTAATAATGAGGTGTGGGCCATGATTTGGAGGAGAAGGAGTAAAATGGGGTTCATATGTGTAATAGGATGTAAATTATATAATGTGTCTTATTAGATGTGATATAGAAATATGTATTGATACATATATTGATACATAGATTGTATCCAGTCTTTATAAGATATATATATATATAGCAAGTATAATCACTGTATTTAGGTTTCTTAGATTGAGGGCAGCTGTCATGCTACACCACAGTAGTAGTCTATTTCTGCTCACAGTGTTTGACCTTTGTGAACCCTGCTTTGCCATTCAGTAGTTCAAAAGAAATTATATTCTTCTCCCCCCACTGTACTGATCATAGCTGATACTATTACATAATGCACAAGTATTATTATACCCTACCATGTATGGATGATCAGATAATTCTGAAGTTTCTGTGGTAATGCTGACTATACCACTTAGACATAAGGGACACTAAGTTTGGGCATCCTGAGCGTTAAGGGAGACAGCTCTGACTAGGATAAAAAGGCTTGCTGTGCCATTGAGAGCTAGCTTCGGCTGGGGCATGGCATGCGCCCAACGCCCCTTGATGTGTCATCGGACTAATTGGGAGTACATGGGGCTTCCCTCTTCACCTTGTACGAACTATGCATCGATAACATCTGTAACTGCAAGCTAAGTATCATTCTATTTCATTTTATGTAATAAACCTTTCATTTTTTATATATTCTGCCTGATTGTAATTAATTTCTTGACCGCCAATCAATCACCCGCTTAAAATTGGTGTCAGAAGTGGGATTGGCGCTCCAAGAATTATTACAATTATTTTATTGGGGAATAGTTTTGGGGTAGATGACAAAAGTTGAGTCCAGTCCCCTGGTGAGTGCACTAAGCGCAACATAGTGCACTCAAAACTCGATTGATTGCGTCACCATTGTGACGGACAGACCCCGGTCGGTCGGTGGTGAATCTTGTACTGTATCTTTAACGGCTGAAGACCATAGCAGAAAATGGGATTGGGACTGCTGGATGGCGCGAGGGAGAGACACAGACAAGTACTGAAGTATAGAGCAGGTGGTGTTTTAAAGAGACAGGAGAAAGCAAAAAGCCACATTGTAACACTGAACTAGCAGAGTTTCAATGTAGATATATTTTACAGTATCTGGAAAATGTTAGATTGTCATTGATTGTGAACGAAATGAGGAAACTATTTAGGATTTATATTGACGTTTTTGTGCTTCCTTCCAGGTATATACCGCATTCCTGATAAAGTTATGAACAATTAAGTTTTATAACATTTGGTTAAGAGGGAGATAAAGTATTGTAATGGATATCCTTTTAAATTGGGTTACAGGCTGTCATAAGAAGGGCAGCTTGCAGGTTGGGTGTTTTTTATTTTTTCTCTCTGAATAATGGAGGTCGGTTGACCCAGCGGGAAAGGGCCCGATTTGGGTCGATTTTAGAGGTAAAGATAGGATAAAGGGGGAATGGGTTAAACTG
>JAODAL010084392.1:0-10930 GCA_025379985.1 Phyllomedusa bahiana
GAAGACCATAATTAGCTGCCTTTATCAGAGACCAATCCACCCAAACGTAGCCTAATATTTTGCAGAATGTGAATGGTGTCGCCCACCTACGGTCTTTAAAGAATGCTTTGTTAAAACTTCCCCAGAATAGTTAGGGCACGTTCCCACAGCACTGAGCAAATACCAGTCAGATTATCCGACCGGTATTCGTTCCGTTTTCGTGGCCGTGCACACGGACGCAGGGGAACGGCTTTTCTCCACTGTTTGCGGAGAAAAGCCCTCCCCTTCGCATTGACGTGTTCATATTCCGCCCAAAAACATGAATTCAATATTTTTCGGACCGCTGGACAGTTTTTTTTTAAACCGCCGCTGCTGCACGGATTTTCCATAGAGGTCCGTTCTAAAGTTTGGCAGCCGGTTTACAGACTGCTTTCAAAACCGAAAACCATCTGAAAAACCGGCGGTGGGGACAAGCCCTTAATGTCTTTTTAAGTCTACCCTTAGCTCTTAAGAAGTAGACGTTGGAGTCCACGAGATATGAAGAGATGCATTAGTTTCTGTTTTTATTCATTTGGGAGCAGCTTGTGTTTTTAGTCCATAATAGAATTGGCAGCCTTAGCAAAAATGTATTATCGGTCCTTTAATGAGTCCCGTGAGGCTTCTGTCGTAGAGGACCACACGTTGACTTTGGCATATTTATTTAGTCAAGTAGATGATCCAATACAAAAATGACGGAAATCCTGCAGGTATGCTACTGTTTTAGCAGCTCTGTTTATTAAAGGGGTAGTCCATTTTATATTGTTTTTATATCTACAGTATCTCACAAAAGTGACTAACACCCCTCACATTTTTGTAAGTATTGTATTATATCTTTTCATGGGACAACACTGAAGATATGACACTCTGATACAATGTAAAATAGTGTATAACAGTGTAAATTTGGCGTGCCCTCAAAATAACCCAACACACAACCATCAATGTCTAAACTGCTGGCGACATTATTTTTTAGCACTGCAAAACTTCAACCATCTGTATCGGGCACCAAAAATATTAGTATAAAACTTTTTTTAAAATTTTATTTCATTTTGTTAAACATGAACAGATGCAGGTCCCAAAGTAACGGTACAAAAAGAAATTAAAAACTAACGCGTGTCGGCCAAGACGCCTTATTTGTAGCATGCCTTAAATCTCTTATGCATGGAGTTCACTAGCACTTCGCGGGTTACCACTTGAATTCTCTTACATGATGACAATGTGGAGTTGGTGGATGTTGGAGACCTTGTGCTCCTCCATCTTCCTTTTGAGCATGCCCCTTAGAGGCTCAATAGGATTTAGGTCTGGAGACATGCTTGGCAGTCTAGCACCTTTACCCTCATTTTCTTTAACAAGGCAGTTATCTTGTTGTTATACTGCCCTGCGGCCCAGGAGGGGATCATGCTCTGCTTCAGTATGCCACAGTACATGTTGGCATTCACGGTTCCAAACCAAGACACTCCCACCACCATGCTTGACTGTAGGCAAGACACACATCACTTTCTACTCCTCAGCTGGTTGCCGCCACGCATGCTTGACACCATCTGAACCAAATACATTTATCTTCATCTCATCAGACCCAGGACATGGTTCCAGAAATCCGTGTCCTTAGTCTGCTTGTCTTCAGCAAACTACGGGCTCTCTTGTGCATCATCTTTAGAAGGGGCTTCCTTCTGGGACAGTAGCCATGCAGACCAATTTGATGCAGGGTGAGGTGTATGGTCTGGATCCCCACCCCTTTAACCTTTGAAGCAGTCATATGTCTATTTTTTAAAGACAATCTCTGGATATGATGCTGAGCATGTGCACTTACCTTCTTTGGTTGACCATGGTGAGAACTGTTCTGTTCTCTTGTTGAACCGCTGTATGTTCTTGGCCACTGTGCTGAAGCTCAGATTTAGGGTGTTGCCAATATACTTATAGCCTAGGCCATCTTTATGTAGAGCAAAAATTCTTTTTTCAGATCCTCAGACAGTTCTTTGCCATGGGGTGCCATGCCGAACTTCCAGTGACCAGTATGAGAGATAACACCAAATTTAACACACCTGCTCCCTGTTCACACCTGAGACCTTGTAAGGCTATTTTCACACTGCTTATTTTGGGACGGATTTCACCCGTAATTCGCGCAGTACGGCGTGAATTACTGGTGAAATCCGTCCCAGTTATTACGGCAATCCACAGTTCTCATAGAGAACTATGGATTATGTCTCCTCGTATTTTGCGAGCGGGGAGAAAGTGACATGTCAATTATTAACGCCGGTATACGCGCCATGGATAATGTATGTCTATGGGGCCAGCGAATTACGCTGTGAATAAGCCGTGTGAACATAGCCAAATACTAACAAGTCACATGACACCATGGAAGGAAAATGGCTAATTGGGCAAAATTTGTCTGATTTCACTTAGGGGTGTACTCACTTTTGTTGTCAGCAGTTTAGACATTGATGACTGCGTGTTGTTGTTTTGAAGATACACCAAATTACACTACTATAGAAGCTGTACACGGACTATTGTACATTGTGTCAAAGTCTTATCTTCAGTGTTATAAAAAGTTACAATACAAATGTGAGGCACGTACTCACTTTTGTGAGATAGTGTATATAATAGGAAATCGTATAATTTTCTAATATACATGTATTAAAAATTCTCCTCCGGAACATCTTTTATACTAGTGCTGTTGCCCCCTATGTAGGAAACAAAAAATACGTTCCAGTCCATATTAATAGCTCCCATCATCTCAAGGTATGGACTAAACCAGGGGTCATGTGACCCCCAGGATCCAGGTAACAGTAGTGTATGGGGGGCAGAACTTCTCCAGTATTACTACCTCCAGCAGCGTCTTATCATGTGACTACCACACAGGTCATGTGACCCCCGGTATCCAGGTAACAGTAGTGTATGGAGGAGCAGAACTTCTCCAGTATTACTACCTCTAACAGCATCTTATCATGTGACCACCACACAGGTCATGTGACCCTGGTATCCAGGTAACAGTAGTGTATGGAGGAGCAGAACTTCTCCAGTATTACTACCGCCAGCAGCGTCTTATGTGATCACCACACAGGTCATGTGACCACCGGGATCCAGGTAACAGTAGTGTATTGAGGAGCAGAACTTCTCCAGTATTACTACCTCCAGCAGTGTCTTATCATGTGACTACCACACAGGTCATGTGATCCTGGTATCCAGGTAACCGTAGTGTATGGAGGAGCAGAACTTCTCCAGTATTACTAGCTTCAGCACCGCCTGATCATGTGACCACCACACAGGTCATGTGACCTTTGTATCGAGGTAACAGTAGTGTATGGAGGAGCAGACCTTCTCCAGTATTACTATCTCCTGGAGCCTCCTATCATGTGACCACCACACAGGTCATGTGAACCCGTGGTATACAGGTAACCGTAGTGTATAGAGGAGCAGAACTTCTCCGGTATTACCACCTCCTGCAGCTTCGTATCATGTGACCACCACACAGGTCATGTGACCCCCTGTATACATGTAACAGTAGTGTATGGAGAAGAAGTACTCCAGTATTACTACATCCAGCAGAGTCTTATAAAGAATGTACACGCGGCTTCTTCACAGACACGTGATAACCTGGAAATTTCTTTTCATTTTTTATTTTTTTTTAATGGTTACCTTTATTAGCAACCTGATGACCTCTAGAAAGACAGTAGTACAAGTATAGAAGTTGTTGTTGCTGGAATAACCATAGTAATTATAATAATTCTACCATTATTCCTATTCCGTTACCCCATAGATGTCATGTAACCTTCTGCCTAACTTAATGCCAGGAGGTCACATGACGTGTGTGGTGGTGGTCACATGAATGTTTAGTCCACACAGTTGCTCCATTCTATGGGCAGGAATGTCGACTGTACTATTTTTTTTGTTTTTTCTAGATAAAAACCTACTACATTGTTATGAAAGAGATAAGGAGCAAAATTTGTAATACTCTTATTTTAGAAAATTCTATGATCTCCTATTATATACATACTAGATAAAAACAATATCAAATGGACAACGCCTTTAAATTTTTAAGCGAAAAACCTGATGATGCACAGAGCTATAGTTTCTACAAGAAAAAAAATTAAGTACCAGTAAGATTTTTCCACACTTGACAAAACATTTGCAAAAATAGGCTGTTGTCCTAAAAGGTCTCTGTTTCACTGCACCTGACATTTGCCCCACAGATCTGTTAATTCTATAATATTTTAGGGCATTTACTACAAAATTGTAACTGTACTATTGTCATTGAATTATTTTTTTTCAGTTTTACCGATTTAACGTACTGTATACATTTCCTTTTATTCACATTATTGGAAACTGCTAGTACGTGTTATGTGATTATTTTTTTCTGTTGCTGCCAAATTACTTTTCTGCCAAAGACACTTATCCACATGGACTACTTTTTCACAGTTATATGATGGCACTTCAGTTGATCCAATTAGAGCTGGTGGCTTAATCATACCACTGCTAATTCTGTTAATACTGATTGTTATTTGGGTCTGGTTCAGATGCAGGGTGCATAATTATTAACCAATATTTTCCATTCTACATGTATATGGATATACTTGGTACAATTACCATTACAAATGCTGGTTGTCTGGAATTTTTATCCATGATATGAATGTATAAAATAAATGATGAACACCAAATGCAAACTGAATAAAAAAAATTTAAAAGGAAAGTTCAACAGTGCCCACAGGAAACACTGAATTCTTTATTCCTATTCCACCATTTTTATTTTTCAGTGGTTTTCTAGGCAAAGAGCCCCATCTCATTATTCTCAGAGCTCTACTTCTGCTATAGTAGTCCAGTTTAAACCCATTGTCTATTAAACTTTGTGTTTAAAGGGGTTTTCTCATTACAGACTTTCGTGGGCATCCTAAGCTTTTTCTCTTTCTTACAGCTTCAAATCCAGGGGCAGGGTCTCTCCTCCCAGTAGGGCGAGGTCTCTCCTCCCAGTAGGCAGGTCTTCCCTCACTGAAGACTGGTGACATCATCATTCTGTGTGAGCAGTGAGAAAGGATGTCATAGCTCTGCAGACCTCCTGCAGTGGTCAGTTCTCATGCCTACAGAGCTGTCACCTCCCTCCCAGGCTCCAATCTTTGTAACCAGAAAACCTGTAGAGGTAGAGGGGGAGCAGAGTACATTTCTCACATTAATGTTGTCATTTCAAGCTGTATGTATAACTGTTTACACCAATGCAGCTGTTCTGGTTATAAGGAGCTTGTGGAGGGAGCTGACAGCTCTGCAGGCATGAAAACTGACCTGCGCAGGAGGTCTGCAGAGCTGCGACCTCCTCTCTGGGTATAAGGTTGTGGTATATGGGGAAAGAGTGAATCTAGCAGTTTGAGCCCCAATAATTGTCCAGATACTTCACATAGAGCTATCACTGGGAGAAGGGGCATAGAGAGCTCATGGAGCCATTGTTACACAGATTTTCACTTTACACAACTCATAGGGAAGAAAGGGCAGGCAGCCAATCACAGCACAGGAGGTGTCCCAAGAGGTTTGAATGAAATATCAAGCAAACAATCACAGCAAAGGGGGTGTAGCCCGACCTCTTGCTGCAGAAATAGCTCTACACACAACACAGACTACCTGATAGCTGCTATACTGAATAATTTAGGTAATGCAAGGCAATTGAAAAAGTGCTTATTTTTACTGTCCCTATCATTACAGATATCTTTGTAGCAAGAAAACCCCATTAAAGCAAACCTGTTAGCTGGTTTATTGGGCCCTAGGATATAAGAGATGTTAAAAGCCGAGCTCTTAGATATATAGGTTTATAGGATAGAGGAGAGAATCTGAGCACTGTAATACAAACCCTGTTTCCCCAAAAATAAGACTGTCTTTTATATTAATTTTTGATCCTAAAGATGAGCCAAGATGTATTTTTAGGGGATGTCTTAATTTTTAAGAACAAAAAATCAACATGTATTAATATACTGTAGTGATTTCATTATGAACATCAGCATAAGCAGCCAAACTCTGAATTGTATAATAAAAATGCACTACGTCTTATTTTCAGGGAAACGGTACAGTTGAAACCAGAAGTTTCCATACACTATATAAAAAGACACATCTGCATGTTTTCCTCATTATCTGACATGAAATCAGAATAAACCTTCCTTGTTTTAGGTCAATCAGGAACCAAAATTATTTATATTTGCCAAATGCCAGAATAATGAGAGAATTTAAGGCATTTTTATTACTTTCTGCAAAGTCAAATGTTTCCATACACTAGGATTACTCTGCCTTTAAACTATTTGGGACAGCCCATATGATGTCATGTCTTTGGAAGCCTCTGATTGGCAACATCTGAGAGAGACAGCTGTGGTTGTATTTTAGCACACACCAGAAACACAGTGCTTCTGTGTGTAACATCATGGGAAAGTCAAAAGAAATCAGCCAAGATACCAGGAAGAGAATTGTGGACTTGCACAAGTCTGGATCATCCTTGGGCGCAATCTCCGCATACCTGAAGGTGCCTTGTTCATCTGTACAAGCGATTATACACAAGTACAAAGAAGTTAGGAATGTCCAGCCATCATAGCGCTCAGGAAGGAGACGGGTTCTGTGTCTCAGAGATGAACGTGCTTTGGTCCGACGTGCATATCAACCCAACAACAAAAGCAAACGACTGGAGAGGTTGGCGGAAGCTGCTAACATTGTGTCGTTATCCACAGTGAAACAAGTACTCTATCAACATGGGCTGAAAGGCCACTCTGCCCAGAAGCAGCCATTGCTCCAAAAGAAACATAAAAGCCAGATTAATGTTTGCAAATGCACACAGGAACAAAGACCTAAATTTTTGGAGACATCCTGTGGTCTGAAACTAAACTAAAATTGAACTATTTGGCCACAATGACCATCATTACGTTTGGAGGAAAAAGAGAGAAGCTTGGAGCCTAAGAAAACCATCCCAACTGTGAAACACATGGTGGCAGCATCATGTTGTGGGGTTGTTTTGCTGCAGTAGGGACTGGTGCCCTTCTCAAAATAGATGGCATCATAAGGAAAGAAGATTGTGGCAATACTGAAGCAACATCTCAAGACATCATCCAGGAAGTTAAAGCTTGGGCGGAAATGGGTCTTCCAAATGGAGATGCATACTGCTAAACTGGTTACAAAGTGGCTTAAGGAGAACCAAGTCAATGTTTTGGAGTGGCCATCACAAAGCCCTGATCTCAATCCTACTGAAAATTTATGGGCAAAGATGAAAAGTCATGTGCGAGCAAGGTGACCTCTAAACATGGCTCAGTTACACCAGTTCTGTCAGGAGAAATGGGCCAAAATTCCTACCAACTATTGTGAGAAGCTTGTGGAAGGATCCAAAATGTTTGACCCAAGTCCTACAGTTTAATGCCAATGCTACCAAATACTAATGAAATGTATGGAAACTTTTGACTTTGCAGAAAATAATAAAAATGCCTTAAATTCTCTCTCTCATTCTGGCATTTGGCAAATACAAATAATTTTGGTTCCTAATTGAGACCTAAAACTGGTAATGTTTATTCTGATTTCAGGTCAGATAGTGAGAAAAACATGCAGATGTGTCTTTTTATATAGTGTATGGAAACTTCTGGTTTCAACTGTGTGTGTGTGTGTGTGTAAATCCTTCCAGCCACTGCCCTGCTACGTTCACAGTGGAGTGAGTTTGACTACGTCCTCCCAATCCCCTCTCACGTGGTCCCATCCACATCACACTGTAGATTTCTGTAACCTGCTTCGATGTGGCGGATTACTATGAGGGTATGTTCACATGGCGTAATGTGGTGCATACTGTATGCAATGCACTACGCCAGGTGTTTTAGAAGTACGCACTAGCCAGCACGCATTTCTAAAGTATGCGGGGATGGGGTTGGGGGGGGGAGAAGTGCGCATTTCGCTCCATTATCCCCACCACACAAATGCCAAGAAGAAGTGTCATGTCAATTTTTTCCCCCGGCGATCAATATGTGTTGGGGAAGAAGGGCGTCATTACCGTAACTGTGGGGCGCATTTCGGGCTTATTGCAGCGCAGTTACGCAGTGTGAACATACCCTAAGTGTAGCAGGAGTCACTCAATACTATACTGGTGAGTTGGTGACTTGGCCTCGTTCTCCCTCAACCCCCACCTCCTGGTGTCGAGTCTCCTTCTATTTGCCCACATATATGTGCCTTAGCGTGTCACATGGCCATCCAACCACACGGTGGCAGTATTTCAGTTACAAACCGACACAGGAAATGCTGAGATGTATATATAATAGAGACGGAGGCTAATAAAATTTAAAAAAAATAACATTTTCAGCACTGTTACCATCTCCTCCAGCTCTTCAGTTAATTTCTGGCTGCTGCTGATTGACTGCGGCAGTCATGTGCTATTGCCCTAGGTCACCGTTTTGAAGTGTATGGAAACAAGCGCTGATGAGCAGAACATGCCTGTCTGCTGGACAAAATACATGTCCGGGTATGTTCACATGGGCTAATTTCGGCACGCTTTTCGTGGCATATTTGCGCTCTAATATGAGCGAGAAATTACGGAAATCCATAGTTCTCCCCCTGATCAGCATGACTCCCAAAGCACCCGGTGTAATTGCGCCCATACTGTACGCGCCGCAATTACACTGTGTGAACAGAGCCGTAGTCTACAGGTGATAAACGCCACTGTTAGGCAATGTTCACACGGCTTATTTCAGAACGTATTTACGTTGGATTGCCGATCTAAATACTTCCGAAACAGGTGAAAATCAGTTTCAAAAAAAGTGTCAATAAGTGTGGCACGTATTTGGAACTGAATTTCCCGACGGATTCACCATCCCCATTAAATTATAGTTGGTGAATCCTCCGGAAATAATTGACATGCACATTGTTTTTCCGGCCGCAATCCGGAACGGAAATAAGTGTCATCTGAACGACGACACATATTTCCCATTAAAATCAATGTAAAATGGCCAGTTACTTGTTTGTAACTGATTTCGCAGCGGATTTGCGGCCGTAAATACGGCTGCAAATCCGTTGCGAAATAAGCCGTGTGAACATGGCCTAATAGGTATCTGTCAAAGCCTCCCTTTAATGTACATGTCCAGCGCTTTTTCCGGCATGTACTTGAAACAGAGGCCAAAACTAGTGTGAACCCAGCCCGACTGTGGCATAAGAAGTAGAAGGCGATACCTTTTATAGGCTGAATCTATATGATGGTAATCTTTCCAGATTACTAGCTCTTTTCATCAGACATAATGTTATAAAAGAAACTGAAAATTCACAGCTTTTTATATACATTAGACAGGGGTCTTCAAAGGATAAAAATAACAAAATGCAATATAGGCAGAGAAGTTATTTACAACAGGTCAAGAAATGTCTCACACTGAACTGTGGGCGCCACCATTCATCACCTATAGCAAACAGACAACAGCTAGAGCTAATGATCTTCCTGTCATGCCTCAGTTTGCAGATTATTTCTTGATCTGTTGTCAGTCACTTCTCTGCTTATATTTTTTTTAAGATCCTTTACATACCCCATCTAATGTGTATAAAAAGTGTATAAATTATCAGTTTCTAGTATAACATGTCTGACGAAGAGTTCTAGTACTCTCGAAAGCTTATCATCAAATATACCCAGCGTCTAAGTTCACACGGCGGGTTTGGATGCTGATGTCGGCGTGGATTCCGTGCCCAGAACCGACATTCAATCCGACTGTAAATTGATTTACGCTATACCCTATGTAAAAGTGTTGTCGTCGTTCAGATGGTGATTTTACACGAGTATTATCGTGTATCGAGTATTGTTTTATGCGCCGATAATAATCAAGTACAGGAGGCAGAAATCGGCCTCGGGCAAATTCACTCATGACACTCAGCTGTTGTGTGAACCTACCCCATAGGGTATCACATGATCTCTTCACTCTTCTATTGCTTACATAGTACAACATTATACTACTAGTAGCTGTGGGATATTAAATATGAATATAAATCATGCACACTGGTTACTACTCATCTCTTTAATAACATTAACACTTTGGAAAGGTAAAAGGCAAAACTTGTAGCAGTGGAAATTCCCAGTTCAGAAATAGTTCCTGAGCTCATTGGCCTCAGCTTCCATCTCCGCCTCTGATCTCCACTTCTCTGCAGCCGCCTCTTCTCCTCTGTCATGGTCTTGTAATATTTTATACACCGTATCGTTCTCTTTAAAATCCCCCGTTCGCCTGGGTAAAATGTGCACGTGAACATGAGGAACCGTCTGTCCTGCCTCTGGTCCATCCTGGATCGAGATGGTTAGTGAGGTCCCACCAAAGTGTTGCTCCACCACACTGGAAACTCTCTGCACGGTGCTGAAGAGGTCACTTACTTCTTCGGGCATTAGGTCTTTAAAACGTTTTACAGGCCTCAGAGGACAAACCAGCACATGTCCTGGTACCACTGGCTTCCTATTCACGAGGGCAAAAGACAACTCGGTCCTCAAGAAGGTCACTGTTGGCTTAATGAGATGTTTACCAAACCACAAAGACATGGTCGGAAAACACTAGTACAATGTACTGGCTAAGGCCAAGCAAGAATTGAAAGACACCCTTTATATACGGTCACTTCAAATCTTTTGGTGTTTTTATAGTGCTACGCTGGGAGCCATCAATGGAAATTTGGTTATTTGTGCGTGTAATAAGTTATGAGCCTAAGTGAAGTGTCCGATGTTTAGCAGATCCTGATCCTTTAGCAAAATTTAGAAATGTAGCTTCATGCTGAAACGAAAGAAAAGGAAGAAAGTTACAAAAGTCATCCGAAAAACTGTGCTAGTACAGAGCGGCCTGTGAGGTGTCAGACCGAATTTCTTTTTATACATGACATGTGGACGGCCAATTTTAAGCAATCATTGCACATACAGGGTATATTAGCTGGGGACGGTTTTGAAAGTCCCCCTCCAGATTGAGGTTTA